>JAPKLW010001676.1:19686-29986 GCA_026898455.1 Plectranthus barbatus
CCAAAATAGACTCATGCACAAAAATAAGTAAAAACATAAACTAATTGCACTAAAACAATGGAGAAAATATAGATAAGTGAGTAGTAATATGAGCTTATCACACTGCACAACTCAAATATCTTTAAAATCTAACAACAAATCTTAGTTATTGGCATACTTAACTCCTGCTCGACTTAAGCTTTTGTCTAACTAACCAGCTGATTTTTTTATAGGTTAGCTGATAATCAACTTGGACTCACACACAAGTTAAATTACTTTCGCTCACGAATTTGTTCATATACTCTGATTAGTGACCAACAATATTTATATCATATATTAATAACAGTATAGTCTGTAGTAATATGTAAGATTGTTATAAACAAAAACATATTCTATAATTTATTTTACAGAGTTCTTATGGCACGTTAAAATAATATGTAATTGGTGTAAATATAAATTTAAAGTTTGGGATTATTTTTTATATTAATATTTATATTTTAATATATCATAATGTATATTACGCAAAAAGGTTTAGTGAATACAATACTTTAATCGCCTTGAATGTAATTTAATTATTGTGCATTTTTGGCATGACATTAAAGTAAACTATATATCAAGAATAAAATAATAACATAACAAATAAAAGATAAAAACACTAATGTGTGTGTGAGATAGACGACAAGAAAGATATCTTGAGATAATAGATTTGCATATATCTTTTGTAATCTTGTAGATATCTTTTCATATCTTAAGTTTGTTAGATAGATTTGGTTTATTCACGTTATATAAACCCCTGTTGTATCTCTTTCTCAATTGATTGAAATAAAGGATATTATTTCCCACATGGTATCAGCCTAATCATGGCTAAACCCTAGTTTATCTCCTCCAAACCGTCGACCGCTTCTCTGCGCCTGCCATGGCTGCCCCCGTCGACGTTGGCGATCTTCCCACATTGCCTCTATCTACTATTATTCATATGGTTAATATCAAATTAATCTCCTCGAATTATCTCCTTTGGCATGCTCAGATTGAACCTCTCCTCATAACGCAAAATTTTATGTCGTATATTGATCGATCAATCGTCGCCCCTCCATGCACGACAACTACTGCCGCTGGCATCACTGCTGCAAATTCGGAGTTTTCTAAATGGTATTCCCGAGATCAACTAATAAAGTTGTTTCTCGTTTCAACACTCACAGAAGAATCAATGGTTGTTATCATTGGATGTTCCACATCGCGTGATGTATGGTCAGCCCTATCGCGCTCGTACAGTCATCGCTCGAACGCTCGGGAGTTAAGTTTGAAGGATGATCTTCTTCCAACCAAACAAGGCGACCTATCTAGACATGGCCATTTGGGCTCGGAACCGGCTGAACCAGTCCGCCGGTTCAGTGAACCGGCCCGGGTCCGTGGCCCACGGTTCAAAACCGGAACCGGACCCCCTTTTACACGGGCCGGTTCCGGTTCCAAATATTCAAGCCCGCGGAACCGCCGGTTCGGAACCGGCTGAACCGACGGTTCAAATATGTATTTAATTTTTTTATTTTTAAAAATATTTTAAAAGATGCTAGGGAGGGGGATTGAACACAGGACCCCATAATAAGTTCCTGAGCACTCAACCATTGAACCACATTATCTCTGTTGGTTAAAAATCATTGTTAAATATATAAGATCCATAAATACGAGATAGTTAAAATATTATTGCATCTTATAAGTTATAATATATCTCACATAATATATAGATTGATTCATAATGAGTATAAACTTTTAAGATTACTACTAACTTATAAGATCCATAAATACGAGATTATTATAAGTAATTCTTATTTTTCAATATTTCTTATATATTATTAAACAATAATAATAATATCTTTAAATAGGATATTTAATTGACAAATATAATTAATTTATCAATGAATTCTTAAAATTCATACTATTGTTGTTTATAAGTTAAAAGAGTTTCAAAAATATCACATTAATAATGAACAACATATTATTGATTCTAAAATCTTCACATTTACTATAAACATTATTTCAAACCAATGAAACTGATTGTTGAAATATTATTGCAACTTATAAGTTATAATATATCTCACATAACAATAGATTGATTCATAATGAGTATAAACTTTTAAGAATACTACTAACTTAAAAGTAAATCTTAGATTAATGGGTAATATATCATATTTATTTATACTAACTTTTAAGAATATTATTTTAATTGAATGTTATTTAGTTCACAATCATACGATTTAATACAAAGATTGGACTAAAAAAATAAAATGAATACACAAAGAATTAAAGAGGTTTTCAATTTTCATACATACTAATTTAACTCAAAGGTTATATTATAATAAATGATAATATAGGTAATTAAAATCTTATTATTTAATAATTAATAGATAACAAATCTAAACTTATAATAATGTTACTAATTTTAATATTAAGTATTGAAAAAATTCATAATATATCATATTATTTTAGTTGAACATTATTTGTACTATTATAAGAGCTTCAAGAATATCAAGTAAATAATAAACAATAATTTAAATCAATATATTTATTCAATTAATATTATTGTATATTATAACTTATAAGTTATAATATATTTTAAATTATAATTATAATAGATTTATAAAGGTAATAGTTTTATATTTTTTAGATCAAATTTATTCCAACATAGGATTAATAGCCTAGTGGATAAATGATCTCTAAACTTCATAGAGGTCATAGGTTCGAAAGCTCTTATTTACATTTTAAAAAATTTTAAAAATTAAAAAAAAAAACTGGCTGAACCGCCGGTTCCGGGCCGAAAACCGAAATCGTCCCCTTCATTTGGTGGGCCGGTTCAGGGCCCTGGTTTCTGGAACCGCCGAACCGGAATTGGCCCGTGGCCATGTATAGACCTATCTATTTCGGATTACGGTCATCGGTTTAAGGGTCTCTGCGATCAGTTATCTGCCATCGGCCGATCGATTGATAAGTCCGACAAATCTCATTGGTTCCTTCGGGGATTAAGCCCTGCATATTCAACTTTCACTGCCACTCAGATGGCACAGGAGTCCCTCCCTGACTTCGATACGCTACTTGCTCGTGCACTCAGTCACGAGCTGTTCCTTAAAGCTTCAGATACAAACCCTTCTCCGCAGACCGTCGCGTTCCACGCTGCCCCAAAATCCCATGATTCCGGCAACAAGGGTTCTTCATCCCATAATCGGGGTCGTTCGAATGGTGGAAACCGAAAGAAATGACCACCGTGGTGTTATTTTTGTCGACAGACGGATCACGACCCGTTTAACTGTCCCAAACGCTTCGATAGGTCTTTTGTTCGATCATCTCGTCCTGCTCCGCAGGCTCAACTCGCCGAGGCCCTATCTGCTCAGTGTTCGGTTTCTTCTCCCTCTGTCTCAGACTGGTATTTAGACACCGGCTCTACCATTCATATCTCTGTTGATGCCTCGCACCTGGACGGTGTTTCAGAATATTCAAGTTCCGACCATGTCGCAGTTGGTAACGGTGCTCGCCTTCGTATTACTCATACGGGCTCTTTACCACTCTCTGACTCTTTTTCTTTACATGGAGTTCTTGTTGTCCCTTCTATCACTAAAAATCTTTTATCTGTTAGTAAACTCACTCATGATTTCCCTGTTGACGTGTTGTTTACTGATTCGCAGCTGCACATTCGGAATTGGGAAACCGAAAAGATTGTCGCCACAGGCGCGCGTAAGCATGGTTTGTATCTTCTTCATCGACCTGTTTCTGCTCTTTCCACATCCACTAAGTCCTCCGTTCCACACGCCACTTTTGAGACATGGCACAACCATCTCGACCATGCGTCTTCTAGTCTCATCAGCTCGTTACTTAAGCTTAGTTTACTCTCTTGCTCTTCTGATTTACAACATAGTTTATGTACTTCATGTCAATTAGCTAAAAATTCTCATTTGCCTTTTCCGTCATCTGACAAACGGTCATCACATGTACTTGATATTGTCCATTGTGATCTTTGGGGTCCTTCTCCTGTTAAATCAAATTATAGTTTCCGTTATTATGTTGTGTTTATTGATGACTTCCCTCGTTTCTCCTGGTTTTATCCTTTGCATGCCAAATCAGATTTTTTCGATGTCTTTCTAAATTTCCAAGTCGTTGTTGAAAACCAATTCTCTTGCAAAATTAAGAAGTCTCAAAGTGATGGGGGTACTGAATTCACAAATTTACGTTTTAAGTCTCAACTAGCAAAATCAGGGGTTCATCATCTTATGTCCTGTCCTTATACTCTGTCTCAAAATGGTAAGGCTGAACGTAAACATCGACACATCACTGAAATGGGCCTTTCACTTCTATTCTGCTCCTCTTCTCCTCTTCATCTATGGGTAGAAGCTTTTAGTATTGCGGTTCACATTATAAATCGTCTCCCTAGTCCTACTCTCTCAAACAAATCTCCCTTTGAGTTACTGTTTCATGCGAACCCACATATACATCTCTACGTACCTTCAGCTGTCGAGTTTTTCCCTGTCTCCGGGATTACTCCAAACACAAGTTAGAACCACGTAGTTTACCCTGCATATTTATAGGTTACAGTCCTCATCACAAGGGTTATCACTGCCTAAATCCTATCACGAACCGAGTCTATATAACTCGTCATGCTCGCTTTGATGAGGGTTACTTTCCTTTTTCACAACAAAATACTTTCGTTCCTGAGTCTCGTCTAAGCCTCTCCGAATATTTTGAAACACCCTCATATAACACACCCGTGTCCGCCACCCCATCTACATCGCCCACCCCATGCATATTATGTTCCCATGCTGATCCTCGTCCACCCACTCGGCCTGTTAACCCTCCTAACACCAACATTCCTCAGCCAGCCGAGCCACCGCCCGTTATTCTTCCAGCTGAACCACAAAACCTGCCGGTCGAACCTCTTCCTCGACCTCCCATTCCCCCTACTCGGCATCCCATGCAGACGCGCGCTTGGTCGGGAATTCTCAAACCCCGTTACCCGGTTGACATTAATCTGGTTTCTGTGTTTTCTGTTTCTGCAGCTCTGCCTGAACCCCGCGGCATTAAATCTGCCCTTAAAGTCCCGGAATGGACGAAGGCTATGCATGAGGAGCTCAGGGCACTTCATAAGAATAACACCTGGACTTTGGTTCCTCGACCAAGAAATGCCAATGTTGTTGGTTCTAAGTGGGTATATCGCACCAAGCTTCTTGTCGATGGCTCTGTTGATCACTACGAAGCTCGACTTGTAGCTCAAGGTTTTAGTCAAGTTCCTGGTTTTGACTTCACTCATACCTTTAGCCCTGTGGTTAAAGCCTCTACTGTGCGCATTTTCATTGCCGTGGCTGTTGTGAACTCCTGGCCATTACATCAACTAGACGTCAAGAATGCTTTCTTGAATGGTCTTCTATCCACACCGATTTTCATGGAACAGCCACCGGGTTTTACTGATTCACGTTATCCTTCTCACGTATGTTGCCTACAGAAGGCTATATATGGTCTCCGTCAGGCGCCCCTAGCTTGGTACCAACATTTTCGGGCATTCTTATTATCATTGGGTTTCTTATGCAGCTCATCAGACACCTCGCTCTTTGTCTTCAGAAAATCGGCGGTTCTCATTTATCTATTAGTGTACGTTGATGATATTATCGTCACCGAAAACAATGCCTCCGCCATATCGAATATCTTATTTCGGTTAAACAAGGAATTCAGCACCAAAGATTTGGGCAAACTAGGATACTTCCTCGGCTTGGAGGCCTTCCACTCGTCGACTGACATCTATCTCACACAGACAAAATACGCGTTGGATATTCTTAAACGCGCAAATATGACCGATGCTAAGCCAGTCTCTACACCATTAGCTCCAGGCGCGACATTCACTGCCAACGGTGCCACATTTGAGGATCCGACACTCTATCATTCTCTACTTGGTGCGCTACAATACCTCACCATAACCCGTCCGGACCTTGCTTACTCCGTCAACACTATGAGTCAATATCAACAAAATCCAACAATTGATCACTTTTAGGCACTCAAAAGAATACTTCGTTATGTAAAGGGTACAGCACGCTACGACCTCACCTTCACCTCTGGAAACGCTCATTTGCGTGGCTATTCAGATGTGGATTGGGCGCGCTGCCCGGATACACACCGCTCTACTTACGGCTACTCCATCTTCTTGGGTCCAAATTTAGTCTCGTGGAGTGCAAAGAAACAACCGACAGTATCTCGTTCGAGCTGTGAGTCGAAATATCGAGCTATCACCAACACCACCTCCGAGATGCAGTGGATCTCGAATCTTCTTCGTGAGCTGCACTTCGACCTTCGATCTACGCCTTGCATTCATTCTGATAATGCTAGCGCACTTTTTCTGACGCAAAATCCTATATCTCACAAACGGGCAAAACACATAGACATTGATTACCACTTCGTCAGAGAACTCGTCACCAGCAATAAGTTGCATACTAAGTTCGTTCCTTCATAAGACCAAGTTGCTGATATTTTCACAAAAAGCATGTCGAGAAGCTTGTTTGATCATTTATGCACCAAGCTTCGACTCTCGCCGCCGTCTTCGCTTGCGGGGGGTCTTGAGATATAGATAATAGATTTGCATATATCTTTTGTAATCTTGTATATATCTTTTCATATCTTAAGTTTGTTAGATAGATTTGGTTTGTTCACGTTATATAAATCCCTGTTGTATCTCTTTTTCAATTGAGTGAAATAAAGGATATTATTTCCCACAAGATAGAACGTTCAAATGAACGTGTCCATAAATAAGAAAATATTATTCAAATTTAAATAAAATTAATTATTTAAATGAGACACATTAAATAATAATTTCGAAGCAATCATTTCCAATTAAACAATCAAGTAACAGTTGTCATTTATTTATCTTTACTCGCAATTTCCATATTACATTTTCAAATATTCTTATTAAAAGAGCTCCGAAAAATCGAATATTAACCAGAAGTATATAATCTAATGAGTTTATTTTACGTCTATGAGCGAGTTCAGTTTTTTTTTTTACGTCTATGCATAACAGAAAACTGATTGCGATTTATATTACTTAAACCAATATGAAAATAGGAAATCAACGGAAACTTTAAATAACGCGGGATAATTCAGTTTGGTTTACGTTTATGCACAACAGAAATCCCACCTACTGAGAGAGAAATTAGCGGAGAAAGGCGATGTTGGTTGCGTGCGGTGGTGGAGGCAGCGGAGGCGGCGGAGGAAACTGGGGTGAGAAAGGGGGGTACTGTAACAAAAACAATCAAATCTGGGAAGAAGATGATGATGATGATGATTCTGCAACTGATGATGAAGAGTAAACCCTATTTCGTTACATTCAAGAATTTTGTAGGTTTGGATATTAGATAATTAATGGGGTTCGGATATGGGCTCGTCACCTTGCGTATAGAATAGTGTGATTCATTACTTCTCTCTACATTAATCTTTTTTATTTTTCTTTTTATAATGTGGGTTTGACAATTCATTCATTGCGTATAGATACAAGAATTTTGTTGGTTGGATATTAGATAACTCATGGGGTTCGGATATGGGTTCGTCACCTTGCGTATAGAATAGTGTGATTCCTTATTTGTCTCTCTACATTAATCTTTTTTATTTTTCTCGTGGGTTTGACAAATCCTTCATTCGTTGATGCTTTATCTTCCCTTATTTTTACTCAGAATGAATAGAATCCTGCAAGAACTTTCAGTGGAACCCCCTCCACTATTGAGGTAATTAAGCTGTTGATTGATAAAAAAATATGATGCAAAAATATGTTTGTGCATATTATGATAGAATTATGATGCAGGCCTAGTAGTATGGTAGAGCTTGATAGGGTGCGTGAAGAAATTTCCAAGGACGTTACTACAACACAGGCTAACACTGAAGCCATGCAGTTCAAAAACGTGTAAGTACACTTTTAATTTATTGAATATTTATAATAATAATAATAATAATAATAATAATTCAGGAGAGGATTTCCCCACGTTCTGTGGGAAAAATCTACCTACAGACAAAAGAGTAGAAGACGACGCCTCGAATGGTCTAATAATCAACACTATCTTGGTAGCATGAGGCCCTGTTACGAGCGTTGTCTTCTTCAGAAAGAACGAGAGAATAATGAGGCGAAAGAAGGAGAGAAAAATGAGGGGGTGCGCTTCAGAATGACAGTGACAGTGAGCCGCAGATTCCTGAGGGAAGCAAATGAGCAACTAAGGATGAATGCAAGAAATGAGGAAGAGCGTGTGATGAGACTGGCAGCAAGGATTAAGGCACGAAAAGAGAGGCATAAGATGAGACTGAGAGCGAGGCGCAGGCGCAGGGAAGCAAAGATGAAGTCAAAGAAAGAGAAGCATGGGCATGACAGTCAGGGGAGTGAAGATGAAGGTAAAAATGAGAAGTGAGTGTTAGTTGCATTGCATTGACATTACATGGATCATTGCTGTTGAGTAGTACTACAAATACTAGCTCTTATTTTGGCTGCCAATTGACTTTTGCTTTCATATATGTTTGCTTTGAAATATACAATAGTGAATAGACTGACTACAGCTACAAGTCATGTAGCTTTCTTTCCATGTATATCGTTTCTTTCATGGTGGTATTAGAGCCCAGCAGGTAGTTTTACTTTTCTCTGATACTCCCACTCTCCCTTTTTCCTTGTTTTTAATATAAGCTCAAATCTTCAGAGTTAAAGAGTGAGCTTGTCAATTCAATATTCGATGCTCCGGATAAATGGTATGCTAGTGCTTGGTTTCCAGATTACAAATCATGTTACAAATGTTACATTATAATGGAAGTAAACACACTACTCATCATTCTATTCTTATTAATCTCCAAATATCACTAAAAATCTCCAGTTTTCCAAAGATAATCATGTGTTTCACCCCTCTGTCAAGGATAGAATCACCAAGAATAGAGCTGGTCTGAATATATCCCATCTTACAAGAACCCTTAGCTCATTGCCCAGTTTTCACTTCTCTTGCATCTGTACTAGCTAGAGTTGTCAAACCTTGACATTGGGACATTGTGCCTATGATATTGATGTTAGACTTAATTCATAGTGATATTACTTATTGTTTAATCTGCCTCAACTCCTCATTCCTTCACCCCATCACATGTCACCCTTTATCAACTCTACTTCACAGCCACCAATCCATCCGGACTCAACAACTTTCTTGAACCAATGAATGTTAATGGAAAAAAGGCAAGGCCGTGGAACCGGACCTGAACCACCATTTTTTTAATTTTTAAAAATATTATAAAAGATTTTGAGAGGGAGGATTGAACACTAGACATCAAAGCATATTCCTGAGTAATTATCCATTAAACAACAATACCATCAGTAAAAAATTAACAGTTTTAAATATATAATACAATAGGAGATTGTTATATATAATGTTTATTTTTCTAACATTTTCTTATATAGAATTAAATAATAATATCCTTAAATACAATATATAATTGACAAATATAATTAATTTATCAATCTATTTTTAAAATTTATATTAGTGTTAGTTATGAGTTTAAAGAGTTTCAAGACTATCATGTGAATAATGAACAATATACTATTAAATCTAAAAACTTCATATTTTTTCTACAAATATTATTTCAAATCAACGAAATTGATTCTTAAAATCTTATCGCATCTTATAAGTTATAATGTATCTCATATTACAATATATTGATTGATAATAAGTATAAACTTTAAAGATTTCTACTAACTTTAATATTAAATCTTAGATTAATGAATTACATATCATATTTATTTATACTAACTTATAATAGTGTTTTATTATAAAAAATGATAGTACATGTCTTGGAGTTAAATGAATGATGTTAAAAGCTAACATATATGTCTTGGAGTATTGCATAATAATAAATATCATAGTCAACTATATTGAGCATTATTTGTACAATTAAGAGAGACTCAAAACTATTAAGTAAATAATAAACAATAATTTTAATTGGTGATTTTAATTTAAATATTATTTAAATTACTTTTAATGATAATTAAATTATAACATGAATTTTTAATTTTTTTATTATAATTACTTGAATAATATATCGTAATTATATTTTATCGATGATAAAATAAAACTACTTTATTATTTAATAGTTTTTTATCTAAAATATTATACATAGATATTAAAAAATCATTTCTTAAGTTATAATATATTTCACATTTATATACATAATAAATTCATATATATTAATTTTAGAAAATATATTAATAACTGATTTGTAGTCTAGCGGTTTAATGCTTTATGTTAACGTGCATGAGTTTCATGCAGTTCATGCAGAGAGAGTGAGA
>JAPKLW010001676.1:29996-58359 GCA_026898455.1 Plectranthus barbatus
GACTTCTAGAAGAACCCTAACAACCTTCTTCTAGATAATTAAGTCTGTTACAACCTCTCAAACTAACTATCTCTAACACTTTATCAAGGTCTGTAGTTTGAATCCCTTTCATTACATTTTTTAAAATTAAAAACAAAATTGAACCGGCGGCGGTTCCGAACCACCGGTTTCGGGCCCAAACCAAAACCGCCCTTATTTTAGGCGGGCCGATTCAGGGTCGGGATTTTTTGAATCGCCGAACCGGCAGTTTCGAACCGGAATTGGCCCGTGGCCATCTCTAGTTAAACTTAAATAAATAATTTAGGCAAAAACTCCATTTTATGATTCTTAGTTTCTTATATAAAAGTGTATCATGACATTTATAAAAGAATTTGAATAAAGATGTCAATTTAATTAGCCCTAAATAGTTGGATTAGAAGCCAAAATATAGAATACGATAAAAAGATTTCAACCCAAACCTACTAATTACTATACTAGCCTAGCCTAGCGGGTCAATTGGGCTCAATCCGTAGGGCCCATCAGTCTTAAGCTCTAAACCCAGGTTTATTGCTTCTCTTCCACTCAAAACAAATAAAACAGTTTTTTTCAACCCAACCTAACTAAACAAATAATCCAAATAATGTTTTCTTTTTCTTTAACTAACCTAACAAAACATAACACAACTAGTAAAAAATAATTAACATTACTCTAATAACCTTCTACAAGTTCCATATTTTTCTCAATCGTTTTTCTATTCTAAAAATGTGATAATAGAAATCATTTTATACTATTTGTAGTAGCTTTTTAAAATAATAACTTTATAACGATGTAAAATTGATTTTAAGTTTATTTTTGCCATTTTCTTATAATATTGAATTTGAGTCTTGAATTTAAATTGATGAATTCATATCTTTATTTAAATATTTTCTTGCTTTTAGATTTTTTATTTTATTTAAAATATATATCTAGTTACAAGATTTTTCCTCCAAAATTCTTGAAAAACCTATGCATATTAATTAATGAATGTATGTAACCTTAAATATAAGGATATACCGTACCCATACAATCCGTTCCTCATAACATAGTAACAAAGAGATATGATAGTATTAAAAAATAAAAATAGGCCGAAGATTATATTAGTTTTTTTTTTCTTCATAAAAATGATATCATATTCAATCAAATTCCACTTTTTAAGGAAACATGATCTTATTATTGTCCATTCAACTTCCATTCATAAATATAATCTCTCATATTCTTGTTATTTATTTTCTCCAATTTTTTTCTCAAGCGAAATTAATCGAAGTCTGTCACGAAATTATTTTTTCTCCAATTTTTGTTTGTAAATTGTTATTCAACATATTTTAATACATAATTTGTTAAGATTTGATTGTTTGCTATTTAGCATTGTAATACCATGGATAAGTTATTAGTTCAAATAGTCTATTTTTAACCATATCTGTTGTCATATATACTAATTCCTTGTACAAGTCATATATCCGTTGTCAAAATTGGAAGTAAATGTGCCGGAACATACTTACATTATTTATCCAATAAAATAATCGAAAGGATAATAAATATTTAATTTAATTTAATTAACACATGATAGGTGAATATTAAGATTTTTAGTTTCTATTAATATTTCTTTATAATTTTAATTTCTTTATAATTTATATTAATTTTATAAATTCAACCATATAGTTCGTCCTATGGTATATAATATATTTTACTACTTAATTTTCAGTTTTTAACTAAAATTTAATTAATTTATAGCCATAATTTGTGTTCCTATAATTTTTTTGTATTATATTTTTTAATAAAAATAATTATTAAAATTAATAATCAACATAATGGAACACCAGTATGTAACAGAAAAATTGAGCCAGTTAATTAAGGGACACAAATAGAAGATGTTAATACTTAAATTTATGTTTTTCTTATAACTAATATATTCAATCAAATATTTATCATATTTATCACTATTAAATTATGAATATATTAATTTATGCAGTTATTACTTCTATATTTCATATTAATGTTACCAATAGAGTTTCTTTACTTAGTGTTAGATAGATTTGTGATATATTCATATCTTTTATATATATCTTTTGTATCTAGTTAGATTTAGATTGCATAGCTACCTACATATACATGTAGATTGTACTCTTTATTTGTGTGTGAAATAAAAATATTTCCAATCTTTATATGGTATCAGACAAACTGCCTCAACCCTAATTCTTTCTTTCTCGACTCGCCGCTCTCCTGCGCGCTCTCTACCCGCGCCGGCGTCGACATATGGCTGCTCCGGAAATTGATATTCCCACCCTCCCTCTATCGACCATGATCCACATGGTGAACATTAAACTCACCTCCTCCAATTATCTCTTGTGGCATGCGCAGATCGAGCATCTTCTCATTACTCAACATTTTCTTCCGTACGTTGATGTTCACGTCCGCCGCCTGATCGCGAAGTTTCCGACGCCTCCGGTCGTCATTCTCCAAACCCTGCATATGCAAAGTGGTATTCTCAAGATCAACTAATTAAACTCTTTTTGGTGTCTACTCTCACGGAGGAATCGATGGCTACGATCATTGGTTGCAAATCCTCTCACGACGTCTGGTCGCCGCTCTCTCGCTCCTACAGTCACGCATCCAAGGCTCGTGAGTTGAGCCTCAAAGACGATATCCTATCCATTAAACGTGGTGATTCTTCAGTCGCAGATTATGGGCAACGATAAAAGTCTTTGTGTGATCAGTTAGCCGTCATCGGCCGTACTCTCGACCCATCTGATAAATCACAATGGTTCTTACGTGGTTTAGGATCTGCATTCGCCTCTTTCACCACAGCCCAGCTCGCCATCGAACTGCTTTCGGACTTCGACACTATTCTTGCCCGTGCGGTAAGTCATGAGCTCTTCATGAAATTTGCGGATGTTGTCCCTGCCTCTTCGGTCGTTGCCTTCCATACAACGCCAACCAATCAGGATAACAATTCTCAGAATTCTCATGGAGGCAAATCTTCTCAAAACAAAAACCGAAAGAAAAATAACAACAATCATCGTCGTCCATTGTGTTACTTTTGTCGTGATCTAAATCACAATGCCTTTGATTGTCCGCGATGTTTTGACCGATCCTTTGATCGTGCATCTAGGCTGCCACCTTTGGCAAATCTCGCCGATGCATTCTCCGAGAACTGCTCACTCTCTACTACACTTGTGTCCGATTGGTATCTTGACACCGGTGCCTCGGGTCACATCACCGCTGACTCTGCTGCTCTTGATGATGTCTCCGTTTATTCTGGTTCTGACAAAGTGACTGTTGGTGATGGCAATCGCTTACCTATAACTCACACGGGTTACTCTTCTCTTTCTCGGTTTATTCGTTTATGTAATGTATTAGTTCTTCCTGGCATCACCAAAAACTTACTTTCTATGAGTAAGCTTTGCCATGGTAACGCCGTGGAAGTTTTGTTTAATGACTCTGGTTTTCAGGTTCAACATCGGGACACCAGGACAATAATCGCCACCAGCAAATGTGAGCATGGCCTGTACGTGCTGGATTCCCCACCCTCGGCTCTTGTTGCTATGCCTCTTTCTCCTCCTCCTCGTGTCTCGTTCGAACTTTGGCACTCTCGTCTAGGTCATCCTGCACCAGCAACTATTTCTCTTTTGCAGAAGCTTAATTTAGTTTCCTTTACCTCTTTACTTCCAAAACCTACTTTATGCACTGCTTGTCAATTAGCCAAAAACTCTCATTTATCTTTCTCTATGTCTAATAAACGAGCTTCACATTTCTTGATTTAGTTTACCGTGATTTATGGGGCCCTGCGCCTATTATTTCTTCCTCTAGTTTTCGATATTATGCTATTTTTATCGATGACTATTCTAGATTTACTTGGTTTTATCCATTACGTTTGAAATCTTATTTCTTTGAGGTTTTCTCTCATTTTATATCTCTTGTTGAAAATCAGTTTTCATGCACAATCAAAAAATTCCACAGCGATGGTGGTACTGAATTCACAAATTCCAAACTTCAAAACGTTTTTAAAACCTCTGGCATCCACCATCTCATATCTTGTCTATATACTCCCGCACAAAATGGACGGGCATAACACAAGCACCGTCATGTCACTGAAATGGGGTTAACACTTCTCTTTCATTCCTCTGCTCCGCTATCTCTTTGGGTATATGCTTTTAGTACAATTGTTTACACTATAAATTGTCTGCCTAGTCCGCTCCTCCAAAATAAGTCACCCTTTGAACTAGTCAATAGCGGACCCCCTTCCTTTAAAACCTTTCATCCTTTTGGCTGTCGTGTCTTTCACTGTCTCCGTGATTATGCCAAAAATAAGTTTCAACCAAGAAGCCTTCCGTGCATCTTCGTAGGTTACAGTCCAGTATATAAGGGTTTTCGATGCCTAGATCCCTCCACCTCTTGCATATATACCACCCGACACGCCCGATTCGATGAGTCGTTCTTTCCCTATGCCTCTACATCTATAGCATCTCCGGCATCCTCCCTCTATCTCTCTGACTTCTTAGAGAGATCCTCTCCCTCTAAGATCTATACCCCATCACCGTCGATCAAGATCCTCTCCCTCCACCTCCCGCTCGGTCGAACCTCCACATGATCCAAAAAACCCTACTCTCAACGTCCAAATCCCACAGCAACCAATCCGCACACACGCCATGCAAACGCGCGCCAAGTATGGTATTTTCAAAACTCGATACCCTGTTGATCTTAACTATGTTTCATTTACTCTGCTTCTACAGTGTTATCGGAACCTCGGGGTATTAAATATGCTCTCAAAGTTACTGAATGGACTCGCGCCATGTATGAGGAGCTTGCGGCGCTGCATGCAAATAAAACTTGGGTATTGGTGCCACGTTCGTCTGATGCTAATGTTGTTGGCTCCAAATGGGTGTATCGTACGAAGTTTTTGGCCGATGGCACTGTTGACAGATACAAAGCCAATCTCGTGGCTCAAGGGTTTAGTCAGCTTCCTGGATTTGATTTTACTCACACCTTCAGCCCTGATGTCAAGGCATCAACTATGCGCATTATTTTATCTATTGATGTGATGCATTCCTGGCCTCTCCATCAATTGGACGTCAAGAATGCCTTCTTGAATAGATTTCTGGTTTCTACTGTCTATATGGAACAACCACCTGGATTCACCGACTCTCGTCATCCAAATTATGTATGCTTCTTGAAGAAAGCTATCTATGGTCTTCGTCAGGCTCCACTCGCCTGGTATCAAAGGTTTTGCGGATTTATTCTGTCGCTTGGGATCATCTGCAGTGCTTCAGACACCTCCTTATTAATATTTTCGAAAGACTCTGGTCTTATTTATCTAGTGGTCTACGTCGATGATATCATTATCACTGGAAATAGCTCTATCGTCGTATCTATTCTTCTCCAACGCCTACGCAAGGAATTCGCAATAAAAGATCTTGGTCGTCTTAGCTATTTCCATGGTCTGGAAGTCTCCTATCCTTCTGATGGCTTGTTTTTATGTCAGACCAAGTACTCTCATGACATATTAAAACGAGTTGAACTCCTCGACGCCAAGCCGGTGTCCACGCCTTTGCCTCCCGGCGTCTCGTTCACAAAAGAAGGTGAACCATTCAGCGATCCAACCTTATATTGCTCCTTAGTCGGCGCTCTACAATACCTCACTATTATGCGCCCAGACATAGCTTATTCTGTGAACACAGTCTGCCAGTTTCAGCAAAGTCCAACGATCGACCACTATCAAGCTGTCAAGAGAATACTTTGCTACGTCAAGGGAACTATTTCCCACGGTCTGGTCGTTTCTCGCGGCCATCTCAGTTTGCTAGGATATTCCGATGCAGATTGGGCTCGCTGCCCCGACACTTGCCGTTCTACATATGGTTATGCAATATTTTTAGGTTCAAATCTTATCTCTTGGAGCGCAAAGAAGCAACCAACTGTCTCCCGCTCCAGCTGTGAATCAGAATATCGTGCAATCGCAAATATGGCCACTGAACTCGTCTGGGTTTCCGCCTTGCTGCGTGAGCTTCACATGTGTCCAAAAGATATTCCGTTGCTACTATCAGACAATGCGAGTTTGCTATTTCTCACACAAAATCTGGTTTCCAACAAGCGTTCGAAGCACATCGACATTGATTATCATTTTGTTCGTGAGCTAGTTAACTCAAAACCGTCTGTCTACTAATTTTGTGCCTTCCGAGTCGCAGGTGGCCAATATATTCACAAAAAGCCTGGGTCGTCTACTTTTCGAAAGACTCAAGTCTAAGCTTCGAGTGTGCCCCACTCCCACGTCTTTGCTTGCGGGGGGGGGGGTGTGTGTGTAGGGTTTTTACGTGAACCGAATCAACAAAACCAAACTGAACCGGATCGATCTATGGATATTGCCCATAATTAAATTCTCAAAACCTAGCATGCTCCTATGAATTTAATACATAATTGTGGATTGAGAGATTACCGTAATTCCATCATCTCTGTACCGATCTTTTGCGTTTGAATTCCAAAATCCAATTCAACCACACAATCCGATTTGTCTGCGGAAACAGAAATTAGAATACTAATTTCTAGAGAAAAACAAAATAAAGAACAGGGAAGAAAAGATCTGTTGTTCTCCAGATTAGATCTTCATATCTATGTCCCGGTGCTCGTCAGATCTACTACTGGTGAGGAATCCATAGATCTGTGGCTTGAGCAGGACCAAAATCGAAATTCTCCTCCTTTCTTTCAACAAGATCGGCGCCCCTCTCTCTCTCTCCTTAGGGTTTCAACTGATTTGAATCTTATGAAGTGGCTAGGGTTTCAGAGAGTGAGTGGTCTATTTATAAACCTAGGGTTATGAAACCCTAGTGGGCTCCTGGGCTCAATTCAGCACACTTATTGGGCCAGACCTCGGACCTAATGCAAATAATAATGTGGGCCTATAAATTAATTAATTCCCTTGTCCACAACCCAGGACATAATTAATTAATTAATATTAATTCTTTTTCACCACAGAATTAATACTGACCTACCCCTTTATTACCACGTTATAAGAACGTGTTGCATTAATTGAGAATCCCCATATTTAAGGTTACCGGACATTCATCAATTAATCGGAGCCTCTGACAAGCTCTACCTACAATTAATTAATATCTTATTATTCCTGAGTAGTACCACTCAAACCTTATCACTCGTGCCTGAACTTAATCAGCCTGCAGGACTTTGGCACGATGAATGTTATTGAGCTCCTCAGGGAATGTCCCCATCCTATTACTCGGATATGGTTACCTAAGTCCAGTCTCAGGCGGTTGATAAGCTCGTATTTTGCCTCACTTATCACGTTGTTTTCTTATTATTTTATTGCATTTATTTGAGTTTTTAGTTAATAATCGAGCATGAAGTGTTTATAGGGATATTATGCTTGTCATGGTAATATTTTGCAGGTTTTAGGCCAAATTCAATGAAAACCCGTACCGAAAGCAGCAGATGTTCAAAGGAACAGTCACGACTTCTTCCACAGATAGAATCTGAGCTATTTGAGCACATGGATGGAAAGATCTTTGAGTTAGCTTTCCAACGCAACTGGAATCGGATCAATCGGAGTTCGGGAGTGAAAGTTATGGCCAAAACCGTGAGACTGCGCAGAGGAATGTTTCTGTGTCGAGCGACACAATTTGTGTCGACCGAAATGGATTCCTGTCGACCGACAGGAACTGTGTCGAGCGACACGCGTCCCGGAAAGGCAGTTTTTGGCCCAGTTTGAAGATTTTTCCTTCCCAAATCATTACCTTTTGAAGATATAATTTCTCCCCCTATAAATATGACTTATTAAGCTCGAAAATTAGGTTTTTTAGTTCAGTTTTTCAGCACCCTTTTACTTTAATTTCAGCATTAAACTCTTTAATTTCTAGTACTCTTTATTTTTATTGTTGCAATTGGATTCAAGTACTTCAAGATTCCTATTATTTTAATGATTCAAGTAAGTTTCTTTACATCTTTTGCAATGTTTGTTTCAATTATGTTAGGCTAGAACCCTTAACAGGTTCTAGGGTTTTCTCCATCCTTTTTGGCATGTATTAATTCGATTAATTCCAAACCCTAATTAATTGGTTCAAATTCTATGCTTTTGATTTTAAAATCTATTTTCAATTGAAGGATCGAGAGATAAAAATTGGATTAGGTTTATAGTTATTAATTTGAGACCGAGAGGAGATAATTAATAATAGGAAAATAGAATTTTGATCCACTGTTTTCTATCTCAAAAAGAAGAATTAGTTATAGGGTTTTCAAATCTGTATCTTTATTGAGATTGACTAGTTTGTGTTCTTGAGACCGAGAGGTAAAATTCACTTTCTAGTAATCTAGGTTTTAATTGCCCAACAAAGGAATTAATTCCAATTTATCAGATTTCCCACCTTTATGATTATTTTGGGTTTGGATTGATTGTTTATGCATGTTGAATTGGATTGGTTGATTTCCCTAGAATCTGTGCTTTTTATTATTGAATTTTATTCCAAAAGTTATTTCTGTTTTTCAAAACAAAACCCTCTTCTGAAAATTGGTTCACTCAAACAAAGAATTGATAAACTGTGTCCAGTACATGAGATGATTTCGTCGCACTATCCCTGTGGGTTCGACTAGCCTTCGGGTTATTATAAATTTATTTGCTGCTGTATTTTACAGCTTATCAAATTGGCGCCGTTGCCGGGGATAGTCAGATTTTGTCTTGTTATTGGATTGTTTTGATATTTTCTGGATTGAGTTTTTATTTCTGTTCGCGTGCGTGTGTGTGAAATTTTTGTTTCTGTTTCGATCGACAGAGCTTCTGTCGATCGACGCAGAGGCAGCATCCATGTCGATCGACAGCCTCCCTGTCGGTCGACACAGAGACTGATTCTCGATTTTTCTGTTTTCTCTTCAGGTGCATGAACACAAGAGCTCGGGGGAAGAATCTTGAAGCCTTCGATTCAGAGATTGAAGCTACCTGTAGGAGAAACAAAAGCAAAGGAAAGAGCAAGGAAAAAGAGCCTGAGATGGAGCAACCACCAGAAGCACCATTCCAAAACATGACTCCCGAGGAGCAGAGACAGTTCATGAATGAGGTCCGACAACTCAGGGATCAACTTCAAGTAGCACAAGCAGTTCAAGCAGAGCAGGCTGCCAGACTGGCAGCCCTGGCCAATGAAGGAAACCATGAAAGGAGAATTGTGGTGCCTCAAAGATCCATTCTTGATCGCTTCCTGCCACAGAGAGAGGAGCCGGGATTCCAAGTTGGCATTGATGCCAACAACTTCGAGCTGAAGACAGGCCTGATTCAGATGGTCCAGCAGAACCAGTATGCAGGGAAGGCCATTGAGGATCCATACGGCCACCTCAGTCAGTTCATCGAGGTGTGCGACACAATCAAGCAGAATGGAGTGCCTCAAGACACCATCCGGATGCGTTTGTTTTCTTTTTCTCTCAGGGATGAGGCCCGGTCTTGGTTTGCTGGTTTGGACAAGAGCATAATTGCCACATGGGCACAACTCCGAGCAGAGTTCCTCACCAACTTCTTCCCACCCAGTGTCATCATGAAGAGGAAGTTCGACATCACTCACTTCAGCCAGAAGTACGATGAGACCCTCTATGAAGCTTGGAAGAGATACAAAGAGCTGTTGAGGATGTGCCCCGGCCATGGGATTGATCTTGAGATGCAGGTATGCCACTTTTATGAAGGATTAACCCCTCACTTAAAAGAATTGGTTGATGCTTCAGCTGGAGGACTGCTCATGAAGAAAAGTGGAGAAGAGGGGATGCAACTTCTTGCAGACATGGCCCTCAACAGTCATCAATGGCCTACTGAAAGGCAGAAAGCAGTCAAAGAAGTGACCACTACTCCGGAAATTGATGTGGCGGCAGAAGTGAAGAAGCTCCGAGAAGAGTTCAAGCAGTTGGAGGCCGGTAGAGCTTCGGTAGCAGCTATTTCAGATCCCAACTCGGCCATTGTTCCCATTGAGGCCGACTACATCTACCGAGGAAGCAGTTCGAGCACCTCCAATACCGCTGAAGTGAACTATGCCAATGGAGGTTACAACAACAATAACTACCGAGCCAACAATCAAGGGTATGGTTACAGTGCTAAGAACCATCCTGGTTTTTCTTATTCTAACCCTTATGCAGCTGAGAATCCTCCACCGGGATTCAGTGTTGGAGCCGGGGGAGAGATTGTGGAGAAGAAGAAGTCTGTGCTGGAGGAGACGCTTGAAAAGTTCATCAAAAGCTCCGACAATAGGTTTGGCAAGGTGGAAACTGAGGTGAAGAACATGTCCACTCACATGCAACATATGACGAAGCACCTTCAGATGCTCGATGCACAGTTCAGTCAGATTTCCACTGCTATGAGCAATCAACACAAGCCAGGCCAGCTCCCCAGCACCACAGAAGTCAATCCTGAGAAGGCCAAACAAGTCAATGCCATTTCCTTGAGGTCCGGTACGAGGTACGAGGGTCCTAGCATGTCCGAGGATGACTTTGGAGCTGAAGAAGAGGAATTTCCCGCAGAGGATACCTCTGTTTCGATCGACACAGACCCTGTGTCGGTCGACACAGAGGTGGGACAGAGCAGCAAAGGTCGACAAGGAAGCAAAGCGACCGACAGGGGGGATGCAGCCGTGTCGATCGACACACCCCCTGTCGATCGACAGGCAGTCGACAGGCAGGCAGCACAGGTGCCACATGGAGCTGAAAATTCAAGGAAGAAAGGTGATCCAACTCCTCCAATGCCCTTTCCCCAGAGATTTGCAAAGAAGAAGGAAGACTCGAAGTTTGCTCGATTTGTGGAGAATCTCAAGAAGGTCAACATCAACATTCCTTTGATCGAGGCTCTCCGCGAGATTCCCGGCTACATGAAGTTTTTGAGGAAGCTAATGACAGAGAAAAAGCCGGTAATCGAAGATCAAACTATTTCAATTCATGAACAATGTAGTCTTCTTTTGCAGAAACAGGTTCCAACAAAGAGGTCTGATCCGGGATGCTTCTCTATTCCGGTCGAGATTGGGGGAAAGGAGTTTAGGGATGTCCTCTGCGACACAGGTGCAAGCATCAATTTGATGCCATACTCGGTCTTCCAAAAGCTGCAGATGGCGAGATGAGGCCAACGTCAATCACTCTTCAGATGGCTGATCGCTCAATTTCTCGACCAAGGGGAGTTGTAGAAGATGTTTTAATTCGTGTTGGTCATTTAATTTTTCCTGCTGATTTTGTTGTTTTGGATATGAAGGAACAACATGGAATGCCGATGATCCTTGGAAGAGAGTTCTTGAGGACAAGTGGAGCCTTGATAGACTGCCGAGATGGAGAGATTACACTCCGAGGGAATGATGAGACGATCACCTTTGTGATCGACAAGAGTTTGAAGGAAGCTGCTTGCAATAACATCTCCACCACCATTGAGGAAGATGAAGAAGCCGCCGAGATCGAATGGGAGCGCGAAAACGGGATGGAAAAATTGCCAATTACACCATCCTCTTCCGAGCTCATCACTGTTATTCGTGATCGGATGGTCTACATGATCGATGCAAGGGGGCGGCGAGTCTAGACCCGACCTCCTTGGTGAAGGATCCCTATCGTCGAGCCACGACAATAACTACGGCACTGCATGGGAGGTAACCCATTGTTTACTTGCTTTATTTCATTTGTTTCTCTAATTTTCGTGCGTTGTGTTTGTAAAAAAAAAAAAAAAAATCGGAGCTCTGTTTCGATCGACACACAGGGTGTCGATCAACACAGAGGTGATCAACGGAGCACACTTCGACCCACCAGGGATCGACAAGAAGGCTCTGTGTCGATCGACAGGCCCTCTGTCGATCGACACAGAGTGCTAGCAGCAGCAGTTTTCGTCTTTCGCGCTCTGCAGCCTCCGAGAGATAAAAAGTTGGTGTCTGAGACCAACATCGAGGTA
This sequence comes from Plectranthus barbatus, assembly GCA_026898455.1. NCBI lineage: Eukaryota > Viridiplantae > Streptophyta > Magnoliopsida > Lamiales > Lamiaceae > Plectranthus > Plectranthus barbatus. The sequence goes on from JAPKLW010001676.1 coordinate 41,902, forward strand.
CTGTTTCACTCCTACTCTGATCTTCAAACTTATTCTCTCTGTCAATCGAATAAGTTTGGGGGGAGGAGGACTTGGAGTTGAAACTATTTCTTCCCTTTTATTTAATGCTTTCAGTGTGTTTAAATTTCTGCCCAATTTAAAAAAAAAAAGTTATTGAATTTTTTTGAATAAAATTGTGATTTTGTGAGAAGATTTGCGTAGCTATGAGATAACCCTAGCAAGAATGCAAGATTTGAAATTGATTGACTTGATTATGCATTGATTGTGATAGTGGTTGAGTATGCCTATGAATGTAGAATACCGCATGACTACTTGTTTTGAAACTTACAAAGGCATGATGTTTGATGATGATCTGATGTTTACTATGGAAGAAAAATTGTCCCAAGTGTGAGATTTTGAGCCTTAATTTTTGTTTGTGAGTGTGTCTGCATTATTGAGTATCTCTAGAACTTGCTTTGTTTCTTTTTCAAGACTGCTAAGTGTGCACAGGTTTAGGAAATGATTTTAGGCCATCTTTGTTAGCCTATTTATCCCATACACTGTCCTAATTGAACATTTATCCCTAGTCAGCCCTTTTGAGCCTATGAATTTTCTTTCTTTGTCTATGAGTTGGAAAAGGATAGGAGAATCAACTCTTGTCTATGAGAGTGGGTTGGGATTTGTTTGAAAAAGATAAGACATTATTAGAAGGGTGAAAACATAGAAAGGTTGGGCTCTAGAAAAAAAATATAGAAAAGGAAAAAAAAAACGTTTATGTGTGTTGCTTGTCCTTATAAGCTCAAATGTATAATCAAAATTGTTTAGAGCATAAAAGGATGTGTGAAAAAAAAAAAAATAATAATAATAATAAAAGAGCCTTGTTTGATGTTGAATATCATAGGAGATGGGTGGATATTATTAGATAGTGGTTGGATTTATTGAGAGTAGCTAACTCAATTATTTAGTCACTTGGCCATATATTTCCCTACCCTTCACTAAAAAGCCTGCATTACAACCTTGAATAAAGTCCTTTCTGATCTTAGACTTGTGTACACATGTTTGCAGTGGAGATTTAGAATATTTGCAAGCCTATGGTAGAACTTGATTTGCATGACTTGTGTGATCTCATATTATCCTAAACACTTGAGTGAATGAGTGAAAACACTTCCCTTGTGAGTCTTCCATGGTTTACAGATTTTCTGATTCTTACAAAGTGTTGATGTTTTGTGGATTTACGAGTTTGATTGTGATGAATCTTGTGAGGCATTGCACTTCTCTTCTACTTGAACTTTTGGTTCATTCTTTTGTTGATTGAGGACAATCAAGTGTTTAAGTTTGGGGGGGTTGATAAGCTCGTATTTTGCCTCACTTATCACGTTGTTTTCTTATTGTTTTATTGCATTTATTTGAGTTTTTAGTTAATAATCGAGCATGAAGTGTTTATAGGGATATTATGCTTGTCATGGTAATATTTTTGCAGGTTTTAGGCCAAATTCAATGAAAACCCGTACCGAAAGCAGCAGATGTTCAAAGGAACAGTCACGACTTCTTCCACAGATGGAATCTGAGCTATTTGAGCACATGGATGGAAATATCTTTGAGTTAGCTTTCCAACGCAACTGGAATCGGATCAATCGGAGTTCGGGAGTGAAAGTTATGGCCAAAACCGTGAGACTGCGCAGAGGAATGTTTCTGTGTCGAGCGACACAATTTGTGTCGACCGAAATGGATTCCTGTCGACCGACAGGAACTGTGTCGAGCGACACGCATCCCGGAAAGGCAGTTTTTGGCCCAGTTTGAAGATTTTTCCTTCCCAAATCATTACCTTTTAAAGATATAACACGAACTATTGTTACCAAAGATGCGGATATACGAGCGCGCTGTATTGGCTCTCCACCATGGCAAGTCAAAGCAACAGTCAACCCGTGCAAACCCCTGAACCTTCGTTAGGGTTTGGACTCAATCAATATAACGAGATCTTTTATTCGCTGATGTCAGACAGACGAATATATCTCACTGCGGTCCATCAATACGCCACCTCTGCGTACCAGCATGTCAAGTAACCAAGACAGACTACTTATTCCGACAATGTCGCAGCCATCCGAACAGTCATATCCTCATACGCTGTCTCGGATGTGATCATGTTTATGTCTCACTAGGTCAAGTGATCACAGTGTCTTCTGCGATCTACAACACGCCGTATGATCGTCCCTATCGGTGAGACAAGAGGATACCTTTGTTCATACATGTAAGATTGTTAACAGATAGGAGAAATAAACCGTTGTATACACATTGTAATAAATGCTTTCAGTATACAAAACCCATCAATCTCCCACTTATACTCAAAGCATAACTAAGCTATTACAGAGTATGCAGTCCGTCTATCTAACTTGCTATCTCGTTAACCACTATCCATGGTCGGCATCCACCTCAGACCAAGCTCACGAATATGTCTTTCGTAAACCTTCTGCGGCAAGCACTTTGTAAATGGATCAGCAAGATTGTCAGCAATGTCAATCTTCTTAATTTGCACATCGCCCCTCGATACGATTTCTCGTATGATATGGTACTTTCTCTCTATGTGTTTGCTCGCCCTGTGAGACCGCGGTTCCTTAGAGTTTGCTACTGCACCAGAGTTGTCACAATAAATTGTGATGCTCCTCGGCAAACTCTGAATCACGCCCAACTCTAAAAGGTAATTCCGGAGCCATACCCCCTCTTTCGAGGCTTCGGATGCGGCGACATATTCCGTCTCCATGGTGGAGTCAGCAATGCATTTCTGCTTTGAGCTCCTCCAAGATACAGCCCCACCTCCCAGGGTAAACACATATCCTGAGGTCGATTTCTTCTCATCCTGGTCCCCTTGGAAATCCGAGTCTGTATAACCCACAGGGCACAAATCCTCACGTTGATAAACTAGGCAGTAATTCCTAGTTCTCTTCAAGTACTTGAGGATATGCTTTACAGCAGTCCAGTGCGCCTGTCCAGGGTTAGACTGATATCTTGCTACCATGCCAACGGCATAACAAATATCTGGCCTGGTACACAACATCGCATACATGAGACTACCCACCGCTGAAGCGTATGGTACAAGACTCATCTCGTCTTTTTCCCGGTGTGTCTGAGGACACTGCCCGATAGAAAGATGAATGCCATGAAGGAAAGGTAGCAAACCTTTCTTGGCGAGTTGCATGTCGAACCGGGCAATCACAGTATCCACATAGAATGCCTGGGATAAGCTCAACATTCTTCTCTTACGATCTCGTAAGACCTTAATCCCAAGAATGTAGCCAGCTTCACCCAAATCCTTCATTTGGAACTGTTCGGATAACCAAACCTTGATTTCCGACATCACTCCCTCGTTGTATCCAAATAGGAGTATGTCATCAACGTATAGTGCAAGGAAGATTACGCTCCCAGTGACACAAAGTCGGTAAACACAACTTTCGTTTTCCAACTGTGCAAATCCTTAGGATTTAATCACATCGTTGAAACATAAGTTCCACGACCTTGAAGCTTGCTTAAGTCCATACAAGGACTTCTTGAGCTTCCAGAAAAGATGTTCTTCTTTCAGCTACACCGTTTTGCTGGGGAGTACCCGGTGCAGTCCACTGGGATGTAATCCTATTTTCTGACAAATACTGCAGGAACTCGTTACCGAGGTATTCGCCACCGCGGTCAGATCGCAGTGACTTGATAGTTTTCCCGACCTTCTTTTCTACTTCAGCCTTAAATTCTTTGAATTTCTCAAAGCACTCAGACTTGTAGCGAAGCAGGTAAACGTATCCGTATCTTGAGTAATCGTCAATGAAAGTGACGAAGTACTCGTACCCTCCACGAGCCTGCGTGGACATCGGTCCACACAAGTCAGAATGGATCAACTCCAACACATCCTCTGCTCGAGACTGACTAGCCTTGAAAGGCCTAGTAGACATCTTGCCCTCGATGCAGGATTCGCAGACTTGATAAGGTGCAGCCCGGACCAAGTCCAATGTACCGTCATCTGCAAGTCGTTGAATCCGCTTCAAGCTTATGTGACCAAGTCTCAAGTGCCAGAGATATGTAAGATCCTTATCAGAAGAATTAAGTTTTCTCTTTCTAGGATTATCAATTACGGATGAATTACATGCAATACTTGCGGAAGACTTATGATTACAGTTAACAACATAGAGAGAATTATTCAGCATTCCACGACAGATAACACCGTTATTACCAATGATAGAAACACCACTATAAAAAATAACTGAATATCCATCAGCATAAAGTTTGGAAATTGAAATAAGGTTTCGCCGAAAATCCGGCACATACAAAACATCTCTCAATGTTAAAACAGAATCATCAAAGTACAAGGTGAAATCTCCGATGGCAGCTGCACTCACTTGTGCTGCGTTCCCCATCGAGATGGTAACCTCGTCATTCTTCAGCACCCTCCTCGGTGTGAACCCCTGCAAAATGTAACAAACATGATCAGTAGCTCCAGTATCCACTACCCACGAATGAGTAGAAACCGATGCTAAACATGTTTCCGTTACAAATGCAAATGACGTATCTTGCGCTTTACTTCCGCATGCCTTCTCACTTGAAGTGACACCAGCCTTCTTCATTTCATTTGACCTCCTCTCACGTGATCTGGGAACAATCAAGTTCTTGCACACAGTACAAACCACATCTTTCAATGTGCCCAAGCTGTGCTCAAGATCTGATAACTCAGACTCCCATGAAGGTACGAAGGACTGTCCTGCTATGAGATCAGTAACTCCTTGAAAGACTACTCACTTCTCTTAGCTACATCCTTCTTAAAGTCATAGAAAGTAAGTGGCAATGAGTTCAGGACAATATCGATCTTGGCCTGATCGCTGATATTTCCACCTCCACGTGTGAATCGTTTCATGGTGTTATCCATGATCATCACATGCAGTGTCACCGAACTGCCATCAACCATTCTCTTACAGACAAGGTCTCTAACGAGATCACAGTTGATAGTTCGTTCCACTTCACCATACGTTGCCACCAAGTCCATCCAGATAGTAACAGAGCTACAATAGCCCATGTATTTGAGCTTAAGTTCTCTAGACAGGTTATCTGAGATTAACTTGTAAGTAAAATCCTCAGATGCTACCCAGCTGTCATAGAACTCCTTCTCACGTCTAGACACTTTATGGTAACGTGGGGCAAGCGGCATCATAGTAAGAACAAACATGTGTTGTTTTGTCAGGAGAATATACTCAATGCAATATCTCCACTCATGGAAGTTCGGACCAGTTAGAGGATTGAGAGCAAGTATATGATCGACAGTAGACATAGACATATCTGAAAACAAATAAAATCTTAAACAAATGTTGAACTTCCAAAACAAATGCATTGAAAACCTTTTAATAAATCAAATACAAATGTTTTCCACTAATTGCCCAAGAGTTCCCACCGCAAGCTACACTCGTAGACGTTTACGATGTCACCCTCGACCAGAACTGCGGGTTTTAAGCCCCAATCCATTTAATTTCACTACCATGTCAGGATGCTTTTGACACTAGAAATTAATAATTAGTGAAAACCTTAGACCAAGCCATCCTTACAAGAACAGGGATGCGATTCATGCATTATATTCTAAGATGCTTCTAAGTGATTAACCACAAATTTAACTCCGGCCAAGAGAGACAGTTTAGCATGGCACGTAACCATACCAAACAACCCTCAAAGCTTTTGTTATCTATAATTTAAATCAATCCTAGAATACTTGTGAAAGATATCTACGCAAGCTACACTCATAGACGTTTACGCAAAACCCTCCCACTATTCACATGATTTAAATTGTTTGTCTAGAAATCCCAACAACTGTACCCATGCACCTCCGGGAACTAGCAAGCTACACTCGTAGACGTTTACTAGAGCGAGAGATACACTTACAGCCTAGGACCGCTGTGTGAAGGTCTGTTGATTTTAATTAAAAAATCCGCTTAGTATTTTTCTTTTAATGGGTTTCTTTATGCGCACACATAATTTCTTTTTGTCATTATATTTCCCAAATTTTTACATGTAATAATACAAGCCCAAAAATTTCCAAAATATAATCTAACAAAAGAAATTAATCACATAAGCATGCTTGGAAAGCTGTAAATAATAAAAGCAGTAAATCATGCTTTTCCTATTATCTACACATGCTTAATTGCGCACATAAATAAATCACATATCATACGATGACAATTAAGACAAATAAAAATTCCTCGTGGCCCCAAAATAGAAAATAATATCTATCTATTACAAATTTGAATTTTGAATCTTTTGGATGACTCCAAATCTTTTTCAAATCTTCAAGGGCCTTCAAATCTTCAACCACCAAATCTTTTGGGATTTAGGCTTTTGTGATCTGATGATTTGCCCTAACCCTAATGCAAACCCTAGGGTTTACACAGGATTGCACAAACCACCAAAACATGAGCCATCGCAATGGGACAGCAGCAGCTGACGACGACCGGAGCCGCCGCCGACCGCCGCCGCCACCAGGCCAGCCGCCGTGGGTGCTGCCCTTGCACGCCGTGCGCGCGCCGCACGCCCTCAGCCGCTCCGCCGCCGTCGTCCGCCGTGCCCGGCCCTTCGTCGGCTCCATCTTCGTTCTTCGTCCTCGACCCGTCCTATTCTATTACAATTTTTCAAATCTATTCTAATCATGGATTTTTTTCATGATTTTACAAAACAATTCGGCCCTACACGGATAAACCACCGCGGGCTGAATCAACGGGTTGCCACGAGGAACAAAAACCAAACATCCAAAATAATAAATTCATACATGCATAATATCGAATTCAATTATGAATTTACCAAAACTCCGTAGTGTCTGTACCGATCTTTTGCATTTGAATTCCAAGATCCAATTCAACCACGCAATTCGATTTGTCTGCGGAAACAGAAATTAGCAATCTAATTTCAAAACAAATTCGAAATAAAGAAATAGAGAAAGAAGAAATTCTGTTCTCCAGATCAGGTCTTCAGATCTGTGTCCCGGTGCTGTTCAGATCTACTACTGGTGAGGACTCCGTAGATCTGTGGCTTGAGCAAGACCAGAATTCAAAAATTCTCCTCCTTTCTCCCTCAAAAATGGCGCCCCCCCTCTCTCTTAGGTTTAGGGTTTTTCAACTGTGTTGTGATAATTTCAACTTAAGAGAGAGAGCTGTCTATTTATAGACCTAGGGTTGGAAACCCTAATGGGCCATTTTGGGCTCAATTCAGCACACTTGTTGGGCCAGACCTGGGACCTAATGCAAATATTAAAGTGGGCCTATAAATTAATTAATTCCCATGTCCGCAACCCATGACACAATTAATTAATTAATATTAATTCTTTTTCACCACAGAATTAATACTGACCTACCCCTTTATCACCACGTTGTGAGAACGGGTTGCATTAATTGAGAATCCCCATATTTAAGGTTACCGGACATTCATTAATTAATCGGAGCCTCTGACAAGCTCTAACTACAATTAATTAATATCTTAATATTCCTGAGTAGTACCACTCAAACCTTATCACTCGTGCCTGAACTTAATCAGCCTGCAGGACTTTGGCACGATGAATGTTATTGAGCTCCTCAGGGAATGTCCCCATCCTATTACTCAGATATGGTTACCTAAGTTCAGTCTCAGGCGGTACTACACGAACTGTTGTTACCCAAGATGCGGATATACGAGCGCGCTGTGTTGGCTCTCCACCATGGAAAGTCAAAGCAACAGTCAACCCGTGCAAACCCCTGAACCTTCGTTAGGGTTTGGACTCAATCAATATAACGAGATCTTTTATTCGCTGATGTCAGACAGACGAACATATCTCACTGCGGTCCATCAATACGCCACCTCTGCGTACCGACATGTCAAGTAACTAAGAAAGACTATTTATTCCGACAATGTCGCAGCCATCCGGACAGTCGTATCCTCATACGCTGTCTCGGCTGTGATTATGTAAATGTCTCACTAGGTCAAGTGATCATATTGTCTTCTGTGATCTACTACACGCAGCATGATCATCCCTATCGGTGAGACAAGAGGATACTTTTGTTCATACATGCAATTTTTTTAACAGATAGGAGAAATAAATCGTTGTATACACATTGTAATAAATGCTTTCAGTATACAAAACCCATCAGAATCGTTATCCGTAGCCAAGGATTGACAACTTGCTTGATCAACTTAAAGGAGCGAGCACATTCTCCAAGATAGATCTTCGATCAGGATACCATCAGTTGAAGATCAGAAAAGAGGATATACCGAAGACGACTTTCAGGACAAGATATGGCCACTATGAGTTAGTAGTGATGCCTTTTGGACTTACAAATGCGCATGCAGTGTTCATGGATTTGATGAATCGAGTATTTCATCCTTACCTCGATAATCTCGTGTTTATCGATGATATTCTTATATACCCGAAAGATGAGAAGGAACATGAGCAGCATCTGAGGACAGTGTTGCAAACTCTAAGAAATGAGAAGCTATATGCAAAGTTCAGTAAATGCGCCTTTTGCTTGAGAGAAGTGACATTTTTTGGTCACATTGTATCAGCAGATGGTATTAAAGTAGATCCCGCCAAAATACAGACGGTGATAGAATGGAAATCACCTACAACGCCAAATGAGATAAGAAGTTTCCTTGGTCTAGCGGGCTAGTATCTAAGGTTTATTGAAAGATTTTTGAAGATTGCTAAGCCTATGACGCAATTACTTCAGAAAGGCATGAAGTTCGTATGGACAGAAGATTGTGAAGAGAGTTTTCAGAAACTAAAACATCTTCTGTCCACAGCGCCAGTTCTAGCCGTACCTGAGCCATAAAAGAATTTTGAAGTCTATACTGATGCATCAAAGAATGGATTGGGTTGTGTTTGATGCAGGGCGGGAAGGTGATAGCTTATGCCTTGAGACAACGAAGACCGCATGAGGTAAATTATCCGACTCATGATTTTGAGTTAGCAGCAGTAATTCATGCGTTGAAAATTTGGAGGCACCATCTTTACGGAGTTAAATGTGCAATATTCACGGATCATAAGAGCTTGAAGTATTTCTTTGAGCAGAAAAACCTGAATATGAGGCAAAGAAGATGGTTAGAGTTAGTCAACGATTACGATTTGACAATAAAACTATCACCCCGACAAAGTAAATTTTGTAGTTGATGCCTTGAGCCGAAAAGAAGAAGCGCAATTAGGATGTATGCTTACCGGAGTGAACAGTCTAATAAGAGATTTTGAAAGACTTCATCACGAGGTGATATCGCCATTAGTAAGAAAGAGATGTGACATAGCATCTGTCGATCGACAGGAATCCTGTCGGTCGACAGAAATCCTGTCTCTCGACACGGATGCATCTGTCTGCGCAGTCTCACGGTTTTGGCCATAACTTCCTCTCCCGAACTCCGATTGACCCGATTCCAGTTGCGTTGGAAAGCTAATTCAAAGATCTTTCCATCCATGTGCTCCATTAGCTCAGATTCCATCTGTGGAAGAAGTCGTGACTGTTCCTTTGAACATCATCTGCTTTCTGTTGTAGTCTAGTTGGTTAGGATACTCGGCTCTCACCCAACAATTTGATAACTGCAGTAAAGCGGTTAAGCAAATAATATTTTTTACACCCAAGGGTGGTCGATTCCACAGGGAATGTGCAACGATAAATCCAAAGTACTAGTCGTGATTCTTAGAACATAGATGTTTGAGGAAATAGAAAACTGGGGTTTTGTTTAGAAATTAAAGATGACAATGCGAAAATAAAGGGTTTTTAAAACAATTAAAGGATGCACAGATCCTAGGGCAGATAATCTAATCATCAACATGCAATATCAATCAACTCAGCAATGGGGAAAACATAGATTTTTGTGGATTAAATTCCTTGGTCAGGCAATTAAATCCTAGATTATTAATTAGTGACTATCTCCTCTCGGTCTCAAGAACACCAAATTAATTAATCTCAATAATTATCTAATTAATTCCTATGCAAGTTTCTTCCTTTTGAGACAGAAAACAAACACAATTAATTCTCTCTTCCTATTAACAGTTTTCATCTCTCGATCCATCAATTATTAACTATAAACCTAGATCTCAATTCACCTCTCAGTCCTTCTTTTAATCTAGATTATAAAATTAAATCAGAGAATTAATCCATGCTATATGAGTTGATATCAATTAGACATGCATTAGAAAAGAAATCATAACCCTAGAACCTGTTTAGGGTTCTAGCCACAAAACATGACTAGAAAATAAAGAAACATTTAATTAATTGACTTACAAATAAAATAGGAACCTTCAATGTCTTGAAAAACTCCAATGTATTCAGCAAAATAGAGAAAAGAAGATTTTAAAGATTTAAAAGATGTATTTTCGTGCCTAAGAGTTCATATTTATAGAGGGGGAAAAAGACCTAATTTGAGTATTGTGTCAAAATAGCAAAAACTGCCAAAACAGGCCCAAAATAGCTTTTTCGGGCTTCTGTGTCGCTCGACAGAGAGAATTTCGATCGACAGGAATCCTGTCGGTCGACAGAAATCCTGTCTCTCGACACGGATGCATCTGTCTGCGCAGTCTCACGGTTTTGGCCATAACTTCCTCTCCCGAACTCCGATTGACCCGATTCCAGTTGCGTTGGAAAGCTAATTCAAAGATCTTTCCATCCATGTGCTCCATTAGCTCAGATTCCATCTGTGGAAGAAGTCGTGACTGTTCCTTTGAACATCATCTGCTTTCGGTACGGGTTTTTAATGAATTTGGCCTAAAACCTGCAAAATTCACCCATCAAAGGCATAACACCCTCTAAAGTAGACTCATGCACAGAAATAAGTAAAAACATAACATAAAACACTTGAAACAATGGAGAAAAATATAGATAAGTGAGTATAATTATGAGCTTATCAGACATAGCTGCTTTGATTTTCATGCTAGAACTGAGAAAGAGAATCATTGAGGCACAGAGAAAAGATACGGAGCTTGAGAAGTTACGTCAGAAGATCAGAGTCAAGCAAACAAACAATTTCAAGGAGGCGCCTGATAATGCGCTAATGTATAGAAACAGAATTTTTGTGCCTAACTGTGAGGACAGAGGAAAGAAATCATGAATAAAGCTCGTAAACGCCGTACACCGCTCACCTAGGAAGTACGAAGATGTATCAGGATTTGAAGACCGCATATTGGTAGGACGGTATGAAGAAAGATGAAGCCTTGTACGGAAGAAAGTGTTGCTCACCACTATATTGGGATGAAGTGGGAGAACGACAAGTTCTCGGGCCTGACGCCATCAATGAGATGATTGAAGTTGTTCGTCAGATTCGAGACAGGATGAAAGAGGCTCAAAATCGATAGAAATCTTATGCAGATTGAAGAAGAGTTGAATTATATTTTGAGGTAGGAGACAAGGTATTTTGAAAGTCTCACCCTCAGAGGATATCATAAGATTTGGAGTAAAGGGCAAACTACAACCAAGCTTTGTAGGGCCCTATGAGATTTAGAGCGAATGGGCCCAGTAGCTTACCATTTGGCTTTGCCTCCCAGTATGGGTAATGTGCATAACGTGTTTCGCATGTCGCAGTTGAGAAAATATGTATATGATCTGAAACACGTGATACGTCATGAAGAGATTATTTTAAATTCAGATCTACACTATGAGTAAAAGCCAGAAGCTATTTTAGATTAGAAGACGCAGGAATTTAGAAATAAAACGATATCGTTTGTGAAGATTTTATGGAGGCTTCATGAACGAGAGAAAACTACTTGGGAACTAGAAGACAAAGTGCCGGATAAATATCCAGAACTATTTGAATCACCCTAGTAAATTTCAAGACGAAATTTTTGTGAGGTAGGGTGAATGTAATATCCCGAATTTAATTAAGTTAATTAGTGCTTAATTAAATTAAATAAAGGAATATTTATTATGCAAACTAATTATTTATTTGCTTTTGAGACAAAATTAAGCACTCGATGAGATACGAGGGTCAAAATATCGATTAAATTATACCAATGGGTTCGTTTTGAGAAAACATAAGTGACCGTGAAGTCACAATTTTCAAAGGAAAGACGAGTGCAGCGATTTATTATTAAAGGATAATAATATCGCATATAAATCCATAACTTGCACCCGGGAGGTCCATTTCTTAAACCGAGCTAGGGAAATGCTCGAAATAAAATATGGATGAATATGAATCAATCAAATTAATTTCCGGAGACTCGTAGAGGAATTTGATAATTTTCAAGAAAGAAGAGATTAAAGTAAATTTTGGAAATTAGAAAAATCAATTTAATTTGGATTTTTTTTGGAAAAGATGACACCTAGAAAATGAGGTGTCAAGATGCATGTTTTGGTGTATGGGAGTGGGGAAATTTGAATTTAGTATTAAGAAAAATTCATTTTTCTTTTTCAACACTACCCACCCCACCACCGTCGACACCCCCCAACCAGCCCCCTGTCTCGTCGTTTTTCGGCCGACTATCGTTGTTTCTGGTTAAGCCACCACAACCATCCAATAGCTCGTCGAGTGAGGATTCTAAGGAGTACCAGCACGACCTCTATCATCAAGAACCGAGGGAGATACATGCCTGGAAATGTAACCCCATCGATTTCGATAATTTTACGATATCAAGTTGGAAATCATTTGAAACGATAATGGATTTGGATTTGGTTTATATATTCGTGTTCACCGTGTTGTAGAGAGTTCATAAGTGCAAAGAAAAAAGTTTTTGGATGCCGGGAAAACCTTGCCACCGTCGTTGTTTTTCTTTCCGGTGAGAGCTTCATCATCTTAAATTGTTTGGCGTGTTGTCGGACGTTTGAAACTTGTATTCATGATCTAGGATGTTTAGGAAGCATGTTAGGATGATTATTTGGTATTGGATGTGTGAAATATCAAGAAAAAGTCAAGTTGCAGTTTGCGACATCGAATGAGTCGAGGAAGACGGCTCATGTCGATCGACACAGCCTGTGTCGATCGACATGGGTGCGTTGATCGACGTGTGGGCCGTATCTATCGACATGAGCTGTGTCAATTGACATAGAGGCATGTCGATTGACACAGCAGTTTAGATGAGAAATTTTGTGTTTTCTTAACCCATTTTGATCCGATTCGAGTTATTTTCGATTTATAAGCTTAATACATGATATAAGAAGTATGTTATGAATGTTGGTTTATGAGATCGAGAGTTGGATTGAATTTATTCGATTAAAGTAAGTTGAAGCATGATTCAAATGTTCTAATTGTGAACATGAGTGAGTTTGGGTTGATTAGTTAATCGGGAATGGATTAACCTTGTTGTTTGAGTTTAAGGTTGAACATGTAACGTGTATACATGTAACGCCCCCAACCGACCTTCCCAATTTGGGGTCGCGTTACATTGATGTTTCAGGTTTTGTCATGCATTTTCTTATTTAAATAAGCGGAAGACTTTAATTGAAACGAAAGATAAATAAAACATTAGAAATTCGTACTTCGAATCAAGTTTAACAGAACATAATTCAAGTTGTTTTAATATTTCAAAAGTGGGAAGGGTAAATCAGAGAGTGTAGCAGCGTGTGTGTAACGTGGCGGAGATATGCATATGAAGATGCATATCTCAGGATCTAAGCTTTCAAACTACTTCACATCGCCTGTTTACACCCCTGCTCGCCCATCCTCACTGCTCAACCTGCGTATTTTAGAAATAATACGAGGGGTTGAGTACTAATGTACCCAATGAGAAACAAGCCCGAAAACGTACATTATATATGAGAAATGCTATGCAACTCACACAGATAGACATGGGGTTTTGTTGAAAGGAACCATGCTATCTAAAATATTTTATTTTGCACGTGCTTTTTACATGTTATCATATTTGTTTCAGTGTTGTAACTGAAGTTGGCCGACTTCCTAGTTACGATGATGAGTTAGGAATGTAAACACACTCAACCTATTGTCATCTAAGTGCACTAGTCTCAGAAATCCATTTTGAGACCCGATCGTTTTAATAATAATCACCGGATCCAAACACTGGAGGACACTCCACCTCATTCCAACAAACACTTGGGGACAATTCACCCAAAACAATATCAAAGGGGCTTCTACCCTGTTCACTTAATGAGTTCTAGAGCAATTATGGAAACCTGGTTCTAAACTCATTAGTTATACTCTCTGCCGATGGGAATCGACAGAGCACAGATACAATAGCACAAAACATGCATAGCAATCTCAATTTAAAACAAAACAGTTTAACACATTTTAAAAGAAAAACACACATTTGATTGTTATATTGAAATAGTTTCCCACCTGATAATTGGCTTTAGATATGGATGTTCCCGGCTAGTATGAGCTTACTGATCCTTGCTCTCAATCTCCTACAATCATAAGGTCATAAGTTAGGATGGATGATCTAGGACAAGAACTATCTTAATCAATAACAATCGAGACTCGAAAAGAATTAAGGTTGGATAAGAATCATAAACTGAATCTTCCTCTCAAGCCTCTGTATCGACCGACAGGGATCTGTGTCGGTCGACACAACCCTTGGTCGACACTGACTCTTCCCAGTCGACACATCCCTGCAGATCGACTCTGTGTCGATCGACACGAACCTTTGTCGATCGACTCTGTGTCGATCGACACAAACCTTTGTCAATCGACACAAACCTTTGTCGATCGACACAAACCTTTGTCGATCGACACACTCTCGACCAGCTCTGTCGATCGACACGAGCCTCTGTCGATCGACACAAGTGTGTCATGAAACCCTTGTCGACCAGCCCCTGTGTTGATCGACATGAACCTTTGTCGATCAACACGAGTTGTCGTCCTTCTCCTCGACCTTAGCCTCCGTGTCGATCGACACAGATCATCGTTTTCGCGAGTTCTCCAGAGATAGGACCTGCAACTCGCCGTAAAACACTCCCCACAACTCCGATTTCACATGCAAACACATATATCGACTCCCCAGACCTCAAGGAACACGATTATAGCATTAAAACACCAAAAATACGAAGTAAATCGAGAAGAAAAATGGCTCACCGGAGCTCCTCCCTCTCACGGCGGCGGTGGCGATTTCCGGCGACAAAACTTGAGTTTCTCGGTGTCCGAAAGATCTCTACACGATGGGGAACAAGAATCTAACATCAAAACACCGATTAATGGCCGGAATAACAAGATTCAAACAAAAACCCACGAAAATCCAACTTGGATTTTACCTCAACTTCTCTCTTCGATAACTCCCTTGTTTCTCATCCTCTCGGAGCCCACTTGTACTCAAAACGAAGATTGGAGAATGTGCTACACAATGGTGGTGATAGTTGGTTCGTTGTCGACCGGAGTTGGCCGAAATCTTGGCCGGAAGAAGGCTGACGGGTTTGAAGGTGGTTTGAAAGGTTTTGCTCTTTCTCTCTCTAAGTTATACAATAAGGTGGTAAATGTTATAATATAAATCAATATATATAATTTTGTATATTTATCACTCTTTTCTCAATTAATATATATGTATATATATATTATGCATATAAATCCATTTTAATTCCATATATGCTCAAAATTCTATAATTTCCCAACATAACCTCCTCATTTAATTAAAGATAAATCATATCATTTCCCAAAAATTCTCAATAGATCTTGGTAATTCCTCCAAAATTAAAATGTTCAAGCTCATTATCAATTTAATTTCTCCAATCTCATTCCATATAATTCCACTCCTTTAGTATAATTTAATTTTCTACATCCAATCACAAAATAAATACGCAAAAATTTGGAAATAATTTACTTTATTAAATTCGAATAGAAATTACAAGGTCGAATCTATACACGGGGTATTACAATACATGCTGAGTAATTGGGATATGTCAGTTAGATGTTAGTCATAAATCCTGATTTTGTCAATTTTATTAGTAAAATTGATAAAGATTCTTAGACCAATCCATCCTAATTGATTGCTTGTGTGTAATTATTTGAAGGGGGATTAAGAGATAAAGGAAAATCGGCTCAACTGCGTGACTAACAAGAGCATCTTTACTTCCGTAAGCATAACACAGGTGGGAATTATTTCAGAAATATAAAATTCTTTCCGAGCTTTATGCCCAGTTTCTAAAATGGGTGTGAAAATATTTTTTTTAAACTGATTGCTATGCATAACTTTTTGGTGTTTTCATATATGTACCTCCATAAGTAGACGCTTTTTGAGAGATTGTTTAATAAGAATGAACCAGGATCTTACTGTGCTAATCTCATTAAAAGAAAGATAGACGTCTTATTCAGAGCGCTTGACGGTGTGAATAGGTAGTTCAACGGACGTGCTGATACCTAAGGGTAGAGATAAGGATGGATTCTAAAATTTATCGGGTCTCAAGGAATTATACTGAGACTTGTGCACAATTTGATGATAGTGGGTTGAGTGGCTTGTCCATTCCTAGCTATTCATTGTAACATGGAAGTGGGCCAGCTTCCCGTTACACAACGGTAAACAAATATGTTGTTGGGAAATCTGGCTGTTTTCCTTCCACAAGGGCGCACGAATTA
>JAPKLW010001676.1:58369-87806 GCA_026898455.1 Plectranthus barbatus
TACGTATTTTCCGCTGCCAAAGTATACCCTGATATCCGGGACCAACATATGTTAACATAGTAGATAGCCACGGTAAAATAAAATGATTTAAGATAACACGGTTCTTTTCAACAAAACCCCGTGTTTATCTGTATGAGTTGCATAACATTCATATCTAAATTGTATGTTTTCGGGCATATTTCCACTGGGTACATTAGTACTCAGTCCCTCATATTACTTCTAAAATACGCAGGTTATGCAGCGAGGATGGAAGAGCAACAATGTAAAAGACGAGGCAGGAGAATGTACAGCTTTTGAAAGATCCTGAGATATGCATCTTCACATGCATATCTCCACTACGCTTATCACACCAGTTGTTGGTCCTCAAATATCAGAGTCGTCGTGTTTAAACGTTAACACAAAATGCAGCGGAATTATTAAACGTCACTTACACTTATCGTTGTTTGAAAATAGTTAAGCTCAAGTTTAAGTCACTTCAAGATATACGCTAGTAACTCTGTTGCTAGGTTTCAAATCGGTTTGAACAGTTAATAATAAAACAGTAAATGAACACAGTGTTTTATAGTGGTTCGATCCAACTAGATCTACGTCCACTCCTTAGCCGAAATGCTAAGATTTCCACTAGAAAAGTATACAAAAGTACAAGGAATTGCCAAACACTTGCAGTTGGCGGCGAACTTTCGGACCGGCCACAACAAAGCTATTCTCCGATGATTCGTACTTTTCCAAACACAGCTTCGGCCAAGTCAAGGGCGAAACCTTCGTGTAACTTGTCCTTCGCTGTTAGTGAGGCTTTTATAGTTTGCCTCTAAACTGTTCAGGTATGCGGCTAAAAGCCCGTCAGAGTCAATCCTTTCCAGGAATGACTGTTGGATCTTCCTAGGATGGAAGTTATCCCAATGATTGAAGATTCTCAACCGAAGTTAAGGAATCTCTTAAAGAGAAGTGTCAGATATTCAATGAAAGAACTTCTTGGTTGTTGAAAGCTTTGAATACTCTCTATCACGAGCTCTCAACTGACTACTTTTCACTTGTTCGCTTTGTCAAAGGAATCTCGCACTTAGGCTGTTTGCGAATATCGGCAGTGATTGAAGCAGTAGTCGATTCTCACTTTTGGACCTTCCTTTTATAGGTGGAGATTCAAACCTTGAATCTCCATATCCGTTAGACACAACGGCTTCTTTGTCCAATAGTGATATGACTTGAACAGTCGCTTTTCGGCGTAGGACTGTACTTTCCAAACTACTTCAGGAAAGTCTCGTCCTTTGTGTGTACTTTTGTCAGAACGGCAGTGTGGCTTCAGCTTTTAACACTCTTTGCTCTGCTAATATCCCTTAGCAAATGCTATCGTGTAGTTGGCTGCTAAAGGCTTCCGCTGACACTCGATCCTTTGACGTCTATCTACTAGCATCTTTCGAGGTTTGCTGAATGTTAGCAAATGCTAAAGCCTTAGCATTCTGCTAACGTATGTCTTCTAGCAGATGGCCTTTTCCGATATCTGCTAGGAACCCTTCTAGCAAACTAGTCTATTACAACTCAATATTTGACCTATACAGGACATTACAAGATATGCTAGACTATCTAGAATCAGCAAATGATCGACCAAATGCTAAGGTTTGATTCAACAAAACCTTTTTACAAGTAAATCCTAAGGTAGATTTTCGGAATAATTTCCCAACAATTTCCCCCTTTTTGGTGCGATCAAAGCTTACTATCATTTGCTGAAGCTAAGAGGAAGAATGTCTGTGTTTACAAGACTATGCTAACCCAACATTCTAACACAGAGTTTATCCATCTTAGTTCAAGCATAAAAAGTATTGAATTCCCACTCAATAAATGCTGGGAAATATTTCTCGATTAAACACATAAGAGAATGCTGCAAAGGTAATATGCTAGAGAATCTAGCACCCTGCGAAAATCCGCAGCATTTACTTTCTCAAACTCAAAATAATTTTTTTTTTTGTGTTGAATACACAGATAGTGTATTTCAATCAGAACACGCAGTGAAAATCAGAGATTGACAATGAGAGGTTGTCTCAGTCTGATCAATTTTCATTTATATGATAGATTCATTACAAGTACAATGAAAATGATAGACAGAGACAAGTAGAAAAAAAATACCAGAGACAAAGATGTAGTCAGGAGTCTGGAGCAGGCTTCTTTAGCTTGTCAAGCTCATCGAATTTGCTGGATGCCAACTGCACAAATTTATCCAGAAGCTCCCTAGCAGCTGCACGTTCAGCGGCCTCTGTCTCAAGATCCTTAGCCAACCTCTCGTTTTCTTCTTCAAGCATCTTGATTTTCACTTCAGTTTCCTTCTGCTTTAGCTCTGTTTCTTTCTGTTTAAGTTCTTCAAGAACTTTCCTCTTCTCTTCTTTAGCAGCGGCTCTAGCTTCTTTTGCTTTATTCCTCTCAGCAGCCTCAGCAATCCTCCTTGCTTCCCCCTCTTTGATTGCATCCAAAAATTTGGAGGAAAAAGAATTCACCTTATGCTCCATCTGCTGTTTGTGCACCGCTACGTCTTCCTGGACTTCCTGGACAGTGGCTTAGACAGAAGAAACATCGGACTCAACTGTAGTCACCCGGTTTGTTATAGTATCAACATTTGTTTTAACTGCAGCAATCTCTCTTTGTATGTCAGTGGCTTCCATCACCATTCTTTCAGACATAGTGGATACAACACTTTGGACAGCCTGTTCTACCACTGAGTTGAAGAACATGGGAAACTCAAGAGAGCTCACCGGAGTGGAAAAGAATGATGAAGTGGTAGGAATGATGAGTGCTCAAGTCCTAGCAGTGGATGTGGAGAATTCTTCCATAGGTTCCTCAGTGATCACTGTCTCAGCAGTATCTATGTCAACAACAAAGGTTAGCAGATACTCTGCTTCTTCGATAGCACGCACATACTCTGCTTCAGCAGCAATCATTGTAGCCTCCTCCAGCATCCATGCCTTCGCCAAATCTAGTTCTAGCGCATAGGCCCGCAACTCTTTGTGTATATTGTGGAACTTAACCATCTCAAGTTTCCGGGCTTGGCGTTCCTCTTCTTCTCGAATCGCATCCAATCGAGCTTGTTGTCTTGCTTCTTCAAACTTTGCAAGTTCAGCTTGGCGATTTCGTTATTCAGCAGCTGCTCGGGCTTGATGCTTGGATAATTGGATGTGAGCGTCAGATAGCCCATCAGGAGCAAATGTAGACTCTGACAAGGAATGTGAAGAAGATGTTAGCCGATGAGCCTTAATGACTTGGAGCCTGGCTATAACGGCCTTGTCTTGATACTGCTTGGAATAGGGTGATTGATCCATCCAATTATTCGCCCACTGCTCCTCACGTCTCCAGAAATTGAGACCTTTCCAAGCCATCAGCATTTCTCTGTCTTCCAAACAGAGCTCTCTAGAAACATAATCATATGTCTTCCAACGCTTTAGCTCCTGTCTTAGTCTCTCCCCTGCAATTCCTTCTTCTAGCTCTCCAGCAAATACTTCTTTTATCTCCTTCCCTACCTTCAAATCCACAAACTCCTCAATTTCTTGTCCAAAGGATTCAAAATCAGAGTTTACCTGCTCTTTTGATGATGTCTCAGCACACCATTGAGAGAACCTTCCCAACTTGAATTTAGGACCAGGAGGTCCATTGAAAGGTAGACGAAGTTGATCATTGTCATCTGTGGAGATCTTCTTCAAGTCCTTAGCATCATAAACAACCTTGAATCCTTCGTCAGAATCGAATTCTGAGAGACAGGTGAATGGAACTCTTTCATTGTTTTCTGAATCAACATTGGAAGGAATGTTCGGGTGAGGATCTTCCTCAGGATTGATTTCCACCAAAACAGCAGATGACTCATCTACAACAGTCTGTGGTGAGCAAACCATTTGTTCAGCATCGGGCTGCTCTTCTCCTTGAACAATCTGCTCAGCATTGGGATGCTCTTCAACAAGATCAATCTGCTCAGCAGGTTCTTTCTCAGCTCGATCTCCCTTATCACCTTCTTCCTTCTCTACACCAGAAGGACCTGCTTCGGGGTTCCCTGGGAGCCGTCTTGTTGTTCTTCTGATTAGATGTTCCTCTTCAGAGCTGCTACTTAGATCAACAATTAATTCCTCCTTGTCAAATTGACCCGCTTGGATCGCTTCATCAAGCTCTGTATCGGACATGGCATCTTGTTCGAAAATGATTGCCCCTGTGGCATCAACTTGGGGAATGGAAACAGTGATTCTTCCATCTTTAATAATTGTTTCTTTCAAGGTAGCATTGTCTCATGTGAATGCCCCTTCCAGTAAATGAACAGCTTTCTGAGCTTTGCGATCCACAGCAGCTTTCTTGATACGTTCGAATTATTTGTCTCTTCCTTCGAACGTTATCTCGGTTATGAACTTCCTGTATTGTTTCTTTTCGTATTCCCTCTTCTGCATATCTCGCTTCCTCTTTGTTCCTTTAATTCCTCGAAGGCGATCCTTCAGACATCTGGAGGATAAAGGTGTGTTATCCAAGTCATCTTCAGCGGCTTTCTTCTCGGCAGCAACTTCAGCACCCTTTGTCGCTGCTGCGACTGTCTCTGATTCCTCTTGTTCTGAAGTCAGAACCAACTTTCTTCTTGTTCGTTTTATTGCTTTCTTTTCAGGTGAGGTCAAGGCAGACCTCTTCTTCGTTTGAAATGGGATAGCGAGAGCACCTAAAACAGGTGGAGGTTGTTCAGCTTCTTTAGAAGTCATGATCTCGTTGATCTGATCCGCTGGTAGATTTCCTAGCTTTTCAATCTCCTCGAGATTCTTGAAACAATGCTCTATTTCAGCATTCATCTTAAGTATGGCTATTTCTTCAGCAGTCATGGGAAGAGCCGGTTGCAAGATTTGAAACGACGTGGTGGCAGGGTCTGGTTCTTCAGGAGATGTGGGCTTGTTCGTGTCCACATTTGACTTTCCTGTCAACTTGCGAGGATTTTTATAACTCACAAGCTTAGGCTCTTTCCTTGTAGCCGGAATGTAGTCTGTAGGGAGAAGACTTACACCACAATCGACTCCTTTATTAGTGAACAACATCTCCAAATATTTACTGATCTTAAGCCCAAAGTTGACGTTCGAAGAGAACGTTCCATCAACTGCCATATGATCATTCTTCTGAGCATGCTCTGCCCATCGCTCAAAGAAGAACTCTGCCCAATTTCCCTTAATGTTATCAGTGACTGCCATCATCACAGCATACTTCTTGGCAGATAGTTCCGAGTATGAATCGGCGTCACATTGCAGCATTTTGATTACAATTTCCGCAAGGAATTTGTATTCATCAGATAAGGTATTGATTGGAGTTGCCACCTTGAACGTCATTACTTGCCCTTTCTTATCTTTTAATTCCCCTGGCTTCTTCCACAAGTTCCAACGACGCTCCATCTCAACAAGGTCATTAACCTTATATTGGGAAATTTTCGCCCCATAGCTTCGAAGACCAAAAGCCCTTGACAGAAGATCAGCACTCACTTCCTCAAAATTTCCATAAACGCATGTTTTGAAAGATTTTTGATCTTCATTCATTACTGCCCTAGCGTAAAATTCCAAAACCATATGAGGATGAAAACGATCAGGTTCGACAGAGAGATATTTTACCAGCAATTCAGAGTCGAGAAGATCCAAAATCCACTTGGGAATGTGCTTGATGGCAAGAGGCATATAAAGGATTCTGTCCTTCATAATCTGCGCCAGACGCCTCTGCTCTGTCGAATGACCGGATAACTCTTTTTTTCAAGCCAAAACCACCAATCTACTGTATGGCACGGACTCGTCAATATCCTCCTTCATAATTCCGGTGAAACCGGGTGCATGTCGAACATGCAATGGCGAGCTGTCAATGGGTGGATAAATGAAGGTGGGCGGTTGGAGTGGGGATGAAGAAATAAAGTCTTCTGGGTTTACGGTGGGAGATGATTCAGGGTGATTGGGGTTGCTGGATTCTTGATTCTGGGTAGTAGAAGAATCGGGTTTTGTCGCCATGGTTGAGAATTTTGAGTGGGTGTAAGGAATTTTAGAGAGGTTTTTGAGAGAAAGGGACGGTAAAAATTTAGAAGATTAGGGATTTGAATTTTGAGAGGGACGAATGGAGATATGAGGGAGTTAGACAACTTCAGATAAATCGGACGGATAGGGTTAACTCCTTCTCAATTGAGGGCGTATTTGAGGTGTCGTGCGGAAAACCACATTCCCACAATCTTGTCTTTGAATGATGTGTCTCGTCTTTATTTGTTGTCGCCGTCTGCGCGGAATAAATGCTCGTTCCTTAAAAATCCAATGTGTCTAGCGAATTTTTGACTAGAGTCAACAGTCACATACTTAGCATAAGTATGCAGTCCCATACTTTTTATATCATATCTCCATGACTCATCGACTTCCCATAAGTATGATAAATTGGCGAAACCAAAAATATCCCATCTATTTTGTAATGCTTATAAATAGCATGTCTTGGAAATTCATTCCCTTAACACTTTGACTCTCCAACTTTGTGCTCTCCACTTTGCCTCTTAAAAGAAACTCTTTCCTCTAACCAACATGAATCCTTCTTCATCTATATTCGTCCATCGGAATCAAGTCCTTTGTGAAGCGGGGTTGTATTCGGAGTATGAAAATGATTATGAAGTGGCTGAGACGGCCATGGCTGCTCTTCGCCATACAGGACTTGAGAAGTTCGTCTCTACCACTCCTCACTCTTTTCAGAGTGCCCATCTACAACACTTTATCAGTACTTGTGATCCTGAGGTAGCCGTTATCCATGGCGTTTTCAGAGATCAGCTTGTTAAATGGACGCCTGAGACATTTGCGTCAGCCTTCGACCTTCCTCAGGGTCCAGTGGCCGTGATGGACTACCGGTCACAGGAGATAGCTCCAGAATGGTCTTCATGGATGAAATGGAGGTCCTCTCCTCACTATGAATTTTCTCCCTCTGCTTCTGCTTACGTTCTTCGGACACCATATCGTGTCAAGTTCTGCATCATTAGTGGCATGATCGTCGGGGACGATTCTGAGAGCCTGACCTTCACTAGAGAGAAGTGGAGGGCAATGATGGCTTTTGATGATCAGGCGGAGGTGGATTGGGCAGCCTTCATCTTCGGGGGTGTGCTGCGGTGTGTGTAGGAGTATCCAAACCTGTCTCTTCCTTATGGAATGCAGCTCACCTGGCTGCTGGAGCAGACGTTTCCAGACCTTACTCAAGGTCCCTCCAATCTCCGGAGATGGGATTTCTATCCCTTCCAGCCTCTGCCTCCCTTGTTTTAATTGTAAACAATGTAGTCTCTTTTGAATACAATGAATGCACGTATCTTTTCGTATTAATATTGTCTTGCATTTTCATGCCTTAGCATGATCTCCATAATTTTCAGCATGCTAATCGGACAAATGAAAAAAAATCCACACAAATAATTGACCTTCACATTTGACCTTTGCAAAAGAACCAACTACTCAGCAAATTCTCTATTCAGCTGGATCCTTGGGATGTGAGATCCAACGGTCGAGAATTTTTCTGCCATCAAGATGAATCAACGGCCTTGAGTGCGTGCGTCCTATCACACGTCTTTTCTTTCTCCGAGGAGCACTTGAGTGGTCTGACGTGGCACTCTCCAATATGATATAGCCGTCTGAACGCATTAAATGAATTTCTAATCAAACTGACCTTAATCCTCCCCCTTCGAATATGGTGTGGCAAAAAGGAAGTTTGACTCAACATATTCTAACCAGTAAACGCTATATTCTCCTTAGTATATATATCCTCCAAATGATATATTACATCCTTTTGCATTTAATCGGCATAACAAGAATTTGCGAGGATATAGTAGACCAAACGTAATAAAAATCTCCTCGAGCCATACGCTGATCTGACCACTAAGCGTCACTGCTGAACCGATTAGACTCTCCATGCAGTCGTGACGGTCTTTCTTCTGGCAGCGATTAGAATTCCAAGACATGAATCATCACGATCTTTGAAAGATCTCCCACATAATCATAAATGCTAAGAAGGTTTTTCTTCTATAAATACATTCCTTGTGATAATACTTCAATATCACAACTCCTCTTCCTTTCAAACTCCTCAAGGCAAATATTTCCAAAAAAAATATCTTCTCAAACATCTTCTCTAAATCAAATGGAATCACCAAGCCAGATGCTCGATGTTTGCCGCAACCAGATTCTTGACGAAGCAAGCCTCTACGCCTATTATCAGGATAGTCCTGCTGTGGCAGACGTGATCATGTCTAAGATCACGCATACTGGGCTAAAGCAGTTTGTGATGTCCACTCCTCGACATTATCATGGAGATCTCCTCCGGGAGTTTCTCAGGGAATGTGTGGCGAAGAAGAAGGCGGTGTACGGGGCCTTCTTGGGAAAACTGGTGCGCTGGTCACCAGAGTCCTTTTCTCGGGACTTCGGACTACCGAGGGGACCGATGCCAGTGCTAAAGTACCGGTCGATGGATTCCGCTCCAGAATGGTCGGCGTGGCAGAAATGGTGCCACTCTCCATGGTTTAGGTTTTCTCCTACCCCTCAAGCAATAGGTCTCCGATCCTCGTACCAAGAGCTATTTCACGTAGCAAACCACATGCTGCTTGGCGAGGACGAGAATGATCTCTACCTGACTAAGGAGATATGGCAAGTCATGCTCGCCATGGACGATGAGGTGGTGGAGGCCGACTGGGCGGGCCTGGTCTTTGAAGGTGTCCGCGATTGCGTCCGGCTATACCCCTCTGTCCCTCTGCTGAACGGCATGCAGCTCAGCTGGCTGCTGGAGCAATCTTTTCCTGAAATAGCAGAGGGGCCGTCCAGCCTCCGAAGCACTGATTTCTACCCCTCCAACGCTGCCATCTAAAAAAAAATTCTGAAGATGTTGTGTGAACCCTCTCCCTCCTTTTTAATTTCATAATATGTATGCTTTTCCCTTTTTTTGAGTATAAATGGAATCGTATTTATTTCCTTTATGACTGTTGTGCATCGCATACCATATCATTCGCATTATAATCCAAAATCATCATATTCTCAAGGAAAATTTTCACAGGTTGCCTCCAAAATGGCACACAAAAAAATATGCTACCCTGTCAATCATTGGCTGCTGTAATTTCATCAATCTGCTGAAAAAATTCAGGGGGTTCTGCTCAGCAGCCTCTTTGCTCCAAAATGGGTAACAGCGAAGATAGTGAGTGCTATAACCTAGCACACAAATCCATACATAGTATCTTCAAGAAAACCAAGAAATCCAGAAAGAATGAGAAAAACAACTCATTCATCCATGGTCTCATCTAATTCCATGAGACCTAGCTTTATGCACAACTCTTTGAATCGGGTTTTCGGAAGAGGCTTCATGAAGATATCAGCAATTTGATCTTCGGTGCATATATATTTGATATCAATATCCTTCTTCTCCTGATGATCTCAAATAAAATGGTGACGGATATCAATATGTTTGGTCCTGGAATGATGAACTGGATTTTTGGTAATGCACTTAGCACTATTGTTGTCGCAGTAAATTGGCACACACTCGGGAGAGATCCCATAATCTTGCAATTGTTGCCTTATCCACAAGATTTGCGAGCAACAAATAGCAGCAGCTACATACTCTGCTTTTGTAGGGGATGTAGCAACAGAGTGCTGCTTCTTGCTGAACCAGCTAATGAGTTTATGTCCAAGAAATTGACAAGTACCACTCGTGCTCTTCCTGTCAATCTTGCATCCTCCAAAATCTGAGTCTGAGTATCCACTTAGAGCAAGACTGTCTGCTCTTGGATACAAAATTCCCAGACCCTCTGTGCACTTCAAATATCGCACGATCCGTTTAGCAGTATCAAGATGTGTTTTCTTTGGATTTTCTTGATATCTAGCACATAGTCCAACGGCATAAGATATATCAGGTCTGCTGGCGGTGAGATAGAGCAGTGAACCAATAATTTCTCTGTAGAGAGTAGGATTCACACCATCTCCTTCTTTTTCAAGCGCAGCTATACATGTTGTGCTTATCAGAATCCTTAGACTCTTTGTCTTCTCTTGGCAATATTTCGCAATAAGATCGCGAGTATACTTCTTTTGATGAATAAAAATTCCTTCTTTTGACTGCTGAACTTGCAAACCAAGGAAATAAGACATCTTAACCATCATGCTCATCTGGAAATTGCTAGTCATGAGGTCTGAGAACCTATCACAAAGATCTTGGTTCTTCGATCCAAAAATTATGTCATCCACATAAATTTGGACTCGTAGGATACTGTCTCCATCTTTGATCCGAAAAAGGGTTTGATCAATCCTCTCTTTCTGAAAACCGTTGGTCAGCAGGAACTTAGACAGAGTTCCATACTAGGCTCTTGGTGCTTGCTTTAATCCATACAGGGTTTTCTTGAGCCTATAAACTTGATTACCCTGTTCGAAACCCGATGGCTGCTCAACATAGACTTCTTCTTTGAGCTCACTATTCAGAAATGCACTCTTCACGTCCATTTGCATCACATCGAATTCATGATAAGCAGCATACACGAGAAATAAGCGGATTGCTTCCAGCCTTGCTACTGGAGCAAATGTCTCATCATAGTCTATTCCCTCACATTGTCTATAGCCCTTAGCTACAAGACGAGCCTTGTTTCTGACTACTGAGCCTGATTCATCCTTCTTGTTTTTGAACACCCACTTAGTGCCTATAACACTCTGGTGCTCTGGCCTATCTACTAGTTCCCACACATTGTTACGTGTGAACTCTGCAAGCTCCTCTTGCATGGCATTTACCCAATCTGCGTCTAGCAGTGCTTCCTCAACTTTCTTGGGTTCCTCACTGGAAATGTAGCAAGCCAGCATAGCATTGGCATTCCCTTGTCTGGTTAAGATAGGATCATTGACGTTTCCAAGAACACCGTCTAGGGGATGAGCACGAAGCCACGTTAGTCTGATACGTGCTGGAGTTTCAGCATCCGGTACCCCTTCTTGATTGTTATCTGGTAGAACATTTTCTTCTTCATTCTCCTGGTGCTCAGCAACCGGGACATCAGCAACTCCCTTTTCTGTATCTGCTACAGGATCTTCATGGACAGGAACTTCTTCGGCAGGCACAACATCAGCTGGGATTCAGCAACAGGTTCTTCCACGATTGGAATCTCAGCAACGCCTTTGCTAAGATCTTCAGTAGAGCCCTCGTCGTCTTGATCATCAAGAACTCCCGCAATATCCAAATTGTCATTTAGATATATCGAAGATGTGGCCTCACCATGATCATTAGCATCACTGGCCTGGTCAGCAGTCTGGTCACCTGCTGAGTGCGCCATCGTTGGATCAGCATCATCCATAGACCTAGTCGGATCAATACTCATATTTTCGAAAGAATTTAGTAATGATTGATCATTGACATCATTGGTCTCATGATTGCTATCCTTTTGTTCTTTGATAACCCTGCGCACTAAAGTAGACTTATCACAAATAACATTGCATGTTATTTCCACAAGTTGAGTTGTCTTATTTAACACTCGATAGCCTTTATGAGAAGGATGTCCATATCCTAGGAAAACACCCTCATCAGATTTTGGCGAAAAAGTGTTAAGTTTAGACTTCCCATTGTTATGGATATAACATGTTGAACCGAAAGCACGAAAGTGTTTAATAGAAGGCTTACGACCATTGTACACTTCATAAGGAGTCTTGTTGAATCTGCCATTAATTGCACTCCTATTCTGAGTGTAGCAAGCAGTCATAACCGCTTCTCCCCAATACTTTCCACTAAGTCCGGAGTCAGCAAGCATGGACCTTACAGCTTCTTTCAAGGTCCTGTTCATTCGCTCTGCTAACCCATTCTGCTGGGGGGTCCTAGCAGTGGACTTCTCATGATGAATACCAGCTTCTGGAGTAATTGTCAACAACCACAAGTGTATATATTTTCTTGTTTACAGTGGGTGGTTTGACTGGTCCAAACAGGTCCATGTGCAAGAGTTCAAGAATTCTCCCTAAGGTAGCCTTTTTTGGGTTGGATTTGAACGAGGCTTTGGTCTGCTTTCCTTGTTGGCATGCTTTACACACACCTTCTTTTCTGAGAGTCTCAGCTGGCAGACCTACAACAAGTTCATTCTTGGCAAGATGATTAATAGTTTTAAAATTTAGATAATTTAACCTCTTGTGCTAGAGCCATGTTGTTTCCTCTTTGTTCAAGGTTAGGAAGCATGAGTGTTGCTGATCACTTTCCCAGTCAACAACATATAGGCCACCCTTTCTGATGCCTCTTAATTTCACTTCCCCTGTAACATTGTCAGCAATAGAACAACCTGTATTGACAAATGATACAGTATACCCATTCTTACAAAGTTGGCTAATACTTAGCAGGTTGTATTTGAGGTTGGAGACGAGAGCTACATTAACTATTCTCAATCCATTGCTCTCAATGCATCCCCTTCCCAAAACTTTGCCTTCACTGTTGTCTCCAAACTTGACTTTTGATCCATAGAGAAATCTTTGCAAGTCTGAGAACAGCTCCTCATTTCCAGTCATGTGTGCGGAGCAACCGCTATCAAGGATCCACTCGTTTGACATACTTGAAGTTTGAGCTCTTGGATCCTGTTCCTGCAACACAATAGATTAGGTTGATTTAGGTACCCATTTAACGTCGGGTCCTGCAGGATTAGCGTGGATCAAAGTTCCTTTTGGAACCCACATCTTGGTGATTTTCAAGATTTTCTTCTTGATCTCACCCTTGACCACCTTCTCGACCTTAGACTTTGTATGTTTAGCATTCTTATATCTAGGTGCAGTGGTTTGTATAACCTTCATTGCCCGTTGTGAGGTGAAGAATTTGGGCTCAGGTTTTGCATAGATGTTCCTCCTATGCAAGGCATTCTGCTGATACGTAGGTCTTACAACATTATAGTGAGTTTGCTTTCCATTATAAAAGGTATGGTTTGCTGTCCTCGCGTTGGAAGCGAAATGCTCGGCATTCCGTTGCTTTGCTGAATAGAACTTAGCATGTGTTTTCGGGTTCATCTACTGAGGTCTAACAGGTACATGCACAGTATTCATCCTTTGTTTCATCTGCTGAGGCTTAGCAGATTCATGCTTAGTATTCTTCCTTGGGTTCCTCTGCTGAGGTCCCGCAGATTTATTCTTAGCAGAATCCGATTGAAACCTCTGCTGAGATTTAGGGGGTGAATACTTAGCTGTTTCTACAGTAGACCTCTGCTGAGATCCGACAAAAGCTTTCAGCTGATGTCCATTCTTCTGCTTAGCAATCTGCTTAGCATTTGAAGATTCAGCATTAACAACTCCTTTCTCTTTGTTAGCATTAATCGTTCCAACAGAAACAAATAAAATTGGTTTCTCCTTAGAAGTAGTTGCTTTATCAGAATATCCAAGGCCCAAACCTGAGCGATTATTGTGATTTCTCTGTTGATGTAACTCCCCCAACTGACCTTCCCAATTTGGGGCCACGTTACATTGATGTTTCAGGTTTTATTAAACACAATTCAAGAATTTAAAGCGGAAGACTTCATTATAAATGAAAAGAAATAAAATAGTAGATATTGTACTTCGAGTCAATCTAAATAACAGAGTTCAAGGGTTGAAAATATTCAAAAGGGAAAGAAATTTCAGAGAGTGGTGCAGCAGTGTGTGTAGCGTGGTGGTGACATGTATATGAAGATACATGTCACAGGATCTATTCAACTTCTCAAAACACCTTCACCTCACCAGCTTACACCCCGCGACTCTCATCCTTGCTGCTTAACGTGCACGTTTTAGAAATAACGCGAGGGGTTGAGTACTAATGTACCCAATGAGAAACATGCCCGAAAACATACATTTATATAAGAGAAATGCTATGCAACTCACACAGATAGACACGGGGTTTTTTTTGAAAAGAACCGTGCTATCTAAAACATTTTATTTGGTGCGCTATTAAATATGTTATTATATCTGCTATTGTTTTGTAACTGGAAGCTGGCCTACTCCCAAGTTACGATGACTAGTTAGGAATGATTAAACATTCAACTCACTATCATCTAAGTGCACTAGTCTCGGTTTACACTTCGAGACCCGATCGTATTTTAATTCAACATTCACTTCCCACAGGGTTTAAGGTCACTACCATTTCACCCATTACAATCCTTCTCGGGTTTAAGGTCACTACCATTTCACCCGTTAACAGTTAATAAGAGTAGCGCATGTACTAGTAGTACATGGTTCTTGTCTTATTAATACCTCTCTGTTGATAACATTCAACAGAGGACATATATAATAGCACAAAAACAAGCATAGCAGTCTCAGTTAAAACAAAATAATTTTTAACACATTTTGAGAGGGAAAACACACATTTGATTTTATATGGAAATAGTTTTCCACCTCGTTCTTGGCTTTTAATGTAGATGCCTTTTTGCTAGAATGAGCTCGACTTTCCTTGCTTTCAAACTCCTACAATCAGTTAAGGTACTTAAGTCAGTACGAAAGATCTAGGACAGTAATATCTTAATTGTAAATAAACAAGACTCGAAAGGAAGTAGGATTGGATAAGATTCGCAAAAGAATACTATTGAACATGCCTCTTTGTCGACCGACAGGGATCTGTGTCGGTCGACACAGCCCTGAGTCGACACAGGTCCAACAAGTCGACATAACCTTGTCTATTGCTCTGTGTCGGTCGACACAAGTGTGTCGCCCACACTGTCGATCAGCCCTCATGTCGATCGACCGGAACTTGTATCGATCGACACACGCTGTCGATCTCCCCCTTCGGCCGAACCCTGTGTCGGTCGACACACTCCTGTGTCGATCGACACAGGTCGTCTTCTTCGCGAGACTCGTCGGAGCTGAACCTGCAACTCGCCGTATCTCGCGATTTCTCCGGCCGATTACACATACATTTTTATATTTCAACTCCCTAGACGGTAAGGAACATAACTATGGCCACGAAACAGGAATTTACGAGGAAAAACGGGGATATGAAATTACCTCACCGGAGCTCCTCCACACACGGCGGCGGTCGCATTTTTCGGCGGCGAAATGGAGTTTTCTCGACGTCTGAATGCTCCCTACACGATGGAAAATATGAATCTAAGGTTAAAACGCCAAAATTTGGCCGAAAAAACAAGATATAAATCCAAACATCTCAAATTCGTACCACACACCCACCTTAACTTCTCTCTTCAATATCTTTCTCGTTTCTCGTTCTCTCGGAGCCCACGAGTACTCAAATCGAAGCTTGGAACGAGAGCTACACGATAGTGGTTGTGGTTTGCCGGTTCGTAGCCGGAGTTGGCTGGAAATCTCGCCGGAAGTTGTCTGACGGGTTTGAGTGGGGGAAGGGTTTGGAATTTCTCTCTCTAAGATTATAATATAATGTGGAAGTGATATAATATGAACCTTGTATATATTTATGTAAAATACATAATTTCCAACTTATACATATACATATATGTATAATTTGCTTATATTTATAAAATTGTACAATAATTCCAACATAGTATTTCCAAATTTCCACAAAATTCCAAATGTTCATGCATAATCTTCCAAAATCTCATTCTCCAATACATAATATCTCCCTTAATTTCTTGATAATTTCTCACAATATAATTACCAAACTCAATAATATTTCTCCAAACAAAATTCAAAATTCCAATTACCTCTCAATTGGAAATTCTCTCATTTATTAATTCCGAATAATTCGTACAAAGTCAAATTAATACACGGGGTATTACATCCCCTCACCCTTATAAAAATTTCGTCCCAAAAATTTACAAATGTCCAAAAAGTTCGGGATATCTCTTCTTCATCTTGTCCTCTAGCTCCCATGTTGCTTCTTCATGCCCATGATGGCTCCAAAGCACTTTGATAAGCGGAATAGACTTATTCCGGAGCTCTTGCATCTTTTGGTCTAGTATAGCCTCCGGCTGCTCCTCATACCGTAGATCTGGGCTCAATATCACTTCCTCTTGGCGAATCACATGTCTCAGATCATAAACATACTTCCTCAGCTGAGACACGTGAAACACGTTGTGAATATTTCCCATACTCGGGGGTAATGCCAATCTATACGCCACTGGACCAATGCGCTCTAGTATCTCGTATGGTCCCACGTAGCGCGGTCTCAACTTGCCTTTTTCCTCGAAGAGCACTATTCCCTTGGAGGGTGAAACTTTGAAGAAAACTTTGTCCCCAACTTCAAAACATAACTCTGCCCTCCTGGAGTCGGCATAAGACTTCTGCCTACTCTGCGCTTCTCTAATTCTTTCTCTGATCTGTCGGACTATCTCAATCATCTCTCCCACTGCGTCCGGTCCGATAACCTTTCGTTCTCCTACCTCGTCCCAATACAGAGGCGAACAACATTTCTTCCCATATGAAGCTTCATAGGGAGCCATTCCGATTGTTGCCTGATAACTGTTATTATACGCGAACTCGATCAAAGGCAAAATCGGCTCCCTACCGCTTCCCCGGTCTAGAACCACTGTTCTCAGCATATCCTCAAGAGTTTGAATGGTCCTCTCAGACTAACCATCCGATTGGGGGTGAAACGCCATACTAAAATTTAGGCGAGTCCCTAACTCCTGTTGTAAACTCATCCAAAATCGAGATGTAAATTTCGCATCTCTGTCAGACGTAATGGACTTCGGCACTCCGTGCAGTCTGACTATCTCTCGGACATAAATCTGTGCTAGCTTATCTGACCCATAGTTTACTTTAATTGGTAAAAAGTGAGCACTCTTCGTTAGACGATCCACTATGACCCATATCACCGTATTTCCTTTCTGAGACCTTGGTAACCCTGTTACAAAGTCCATGGTGATATGTTCCCATTTCCATTCAGGAATGTCTAACGACTGCAACTTCCCATACGACCGTTGATGTAACGCCTTGACTTGTTGGCATACTAAGCATTTCTCCACATACAAGGCTACATCCTTCTTCATACCATCCCACCAGTACTTAGTTTTCAGATCTTGATACATCTTAGTACTTCTTGGGTGAGCGGTATACGGCGTATTGTGTGCCTCACTCAATATCTCATTCCTTAACTCCTCATTGCTCGGCACCAGAATTCGGTCTCTGAACAATAGTGCACCGTCGGGTGCTTCCCGATACTCTCCCACTAGTTTAATCTTCAATTTCTGACGCATCTTCTCGATATTTGTGTCTCCTTTCTGTGCCTCTACAATTCTCTCTCTCAAATCTGGCACTACTGTCAATGCTGCTAAATCGCACTGCTTCCTCTCCGAAGGCGATATCACTTCTAAGCTCAGCTTCTCCAATTCTCTGATCAAACTGCTCTCTCTTGTAAGCATACAGCCTAACTGAGCTTCCCCCTTCCTACTCAAGGCATCTGCTACTGAATTAGCCTTGCCTGGGTGATAATTAATCGTCAGATCGTAATCATTCACGAGTTCCAACCATCTCCTTTGCCTCATATTCAGATTCTTTTGTTCGAAGAAGTACTTCAAACTCTTGTGATCCGTGAATATGGCACACTTCACTCCATAGAGATAGTGTCTCCAAATCTTTAATGCGTGAATTACGGCCGCTAACTCCAAATCATGAGTTGGATAATTCACTTCATGCGGTCTTAATTGCCTTGACGCATACGCTATCACCTTTCCATCTTGCATTAATACACAACCCAGCCCGTTCTTCGAAGCATCCGTATAAACTTCAAAATTCTTATCTGGCTCCGGCACTACTAGAACTGGTGTGGTTGTTAACAACTGCTTCAACTTCTGGAAGCTCTCCTCACATTCCTCTGTCCATTCAAACTTTACATTCTTCTGTAATAACTGGGTCATTGGCTTTGCAATCTTCGAGAAGCCCTCGATGAATCTCCTATAATAACCTGCTACGCCCAGAAAAGTACGAATCTTGTTCGGCGTAGTTGGTGATTTCCAGTCCATCACTGTCTGAATCTTGGCTGGATCTACTTTAATTCCATCTGCCGACACAATGTGACCCAAGAATGTCACTTCTCTTAGCCAGAATTCACACTTACTGAATTTGGCATACAACTTCTCATCTCTCAGAGTCTGCAAAACTGTTCTCAAATGTTGTTCATGCTCTGCTTCACTCTTCGAGTATATCAAAATATCGTCTATGAATACCAAAATGAAATTGTCCAAATACGGATGAAACACTCGGTTCATCAAATCCATAAACACTGCAGGAGCATTCGTAAGTCCAAACGGCATTACAACAAACTCGTAGTGTCCATACCTAGTTCTGAATGCTGTTTTCGGAATGTCCTCCTTCCGAATCTTCAACTGATGGTACCCTGATCGGAGATCGATCTTAGAAAACACCTTTGCTCCCATGAGCTGATCGAAAAGATCATCAATCCTCAGCAATGGGTATCTATTCTTCAGCGTTAACTTGTTCAGCTCTCTG
Source organism: Plectranthus barbatus (assembly GCA_026898455.1). Taxonomy (NCBI): domain Eukaryota; kingdom Viridiplantae; phylum Streptophyta; class Magnoliopsida; order Lamiales; family Lamiaceae; genus Plectranthus; species Plectranthus barbatus. The sequence continues at coordinate 76,717 of JAPKLW010001676.1, forward strand.
TAGTCAATGCACATACGCATCGACCCATCCTTCTTCTTCACAAATAGAACCGGTGCACCCCATGGTGACATGCTTGGCCTAATATAACCCATGTCCAAAAGCTCTTGTAACTGGACCTTCAATTCTTGCAACTCGTTCGGGGCCATTCGGTACGGTGCTTTAGAAATTGGTGCCGCACCCGGTTCCAGATCAATTGTGAATTCCACCTGCCTGTCTGGTGGCAGTCCTGGTAATTCCTTCGGAAACACGTCTTCAAATTCCCGCACTATCGGAACATCTTGTACTGTCAGCTCAGGTTTCTCTTCTCCTTCCAAATACACCAGAAAAGCTTGGTTTCCCGCCTTACGCAAAAACTTCGTTGCCTGGAATGCAGAGATTACAGGTACTCTCTGCCTCCTTCTAAATCCATGTACAAATGCCTCTTTGTTCCCTTGCTGAGGAATGATCACCCTCCTTTCGCGACACAAGATCGTCGCTTTGTTCTCCGACAGTCAATCCATTCCTAGGATTACATCTACATCATGTATATTCAAAACATTCAGCTCGGCTACATGAATTTCATTCTCGTTCATCTTGATTCTCAAGTCTCGACACACTAAAGTAGAAGTAGTCGTTTCTCCTGAAGGTATTGCTACATTCAAGTCCTGACTATTCTTCTCTACTTTAAGTCCTAGTGCCTCAACACATGCAGATGAAATGAATGTATGCGATGATCCTGTATCAAATAATACCATAACAGGTATATCATTAATGCATCACATACCTGCCAGATTGCCATCGTCCTGATTCCCATCCAAAGCATAGGCCCTGGCTCTCCTCTGTAGGCCATCGCCGCCCTGCTGGTTCCCTTCTTGGTTCCTAGGTGGAGCCTGGTTGCCTTGCCGGCCTCCTCCTCTGTTTCCCGCATTGCCTCTCCATGGCTGGCAGTGTCCTCTGATCGCCCTTAGCTGTTGGTTGGCGGGTCTCTGAAAATTCGGGCGGGTTCCCTCTCTGGTTTGGGGAGTGGGACACTGATAAGCAAAGTGTCCTAGACCATTGCAGTTAAAGCATATAATCTCCCCCCCCCCCAACAATCCCCTGGATGTCTCTTCCCACATCTCGGGCAGTTCTGCTGGCCCATATCCCTCTGATCACGCCTCGGAGCTTGCTGGGGATTCTGTCTCTGGAAGTTCTGCTGCCGACCCTGGTCATGGCGTTTCTGGCTGCCTTGACCCTGAACAAACTGTCTAGGCGGTTCCTCCCACTTCCTCTTCTGAATAGGAGCTGGGGTTTGTGCCTCCTGAACTCCCCAGTCCGGCATCTTTTTCTTATTCTTGGATGCCTCTATGTCCATGGCATGGCTCAACAGCTCTTGGTAACTCAACCCTTATGGTCGCCAGTTGTGTGCGGATCTCCTCACACAGATCATCTCGGAATTTCTCCGCTATTTTCTACGGTGTATCTGCCAAATGCGGTGCCATCTGGAGTAATTCACCGAACTTGGTTTCATACTCCTCCACTGTAAGCTTTCCTTGTTCGAACAAAAAGAACTTCACCTCCCTCTCCTTCCGATACTGCTTCGGAATGTACTTCTCAAAGAATACCTCTTTAAACCTTTCCCAGCTCACATTATCCCGCTCTGCCGGTGCAACAGACTTGACATTTGTCTCCCACCACCTATCTGCCTTTCCCTTGAGCTGGTAGGACATACAATTAATCTTCTCCTCTTCTGAGCACCTCATATGCTTGAATATCTTTTCAAGCTCCGTGATCCAATCCTCAGCTGCTGTAGGTCCTCCAGTCCCATCGAAAGTCGGTGGGTGCTGCTTTCTGAAAGTCTCCACCCACATCACCGATGGTATTTCTAGTGCATTCCCTTGGGGTGGGTGAACTGGTCCTTGCTGCTCCGCAGCACTCTCCTCATCAGATAAAATTTCATACCCCTCATGTCTTTGATTAATGGGAGCCTCCTCCCAATATGGTTCTTCATACACTGGTTGCGGAATGGCTCTCCCACGACCTCGGCCCCTCTGGCCCCTACCTCTTCCTCTGCCTCAGCCTCGGCCTCTCCCTCTGCCTTGATCCAAGTATTCCATTATTCCTCTCTGCAAAATAATATCAGTCAATATCTCACAATAATCTCAACAGGGTATCCAATATTCACTGAAACTCTTAAACAACCACAATCAATCAACTCAAATCAAATATCCTTTCAAAAATCAAAATAATATCACGTACATCGTTCTATCATAATCATCAGAATAAAAGGTCTAAAATACAACAATAATTGCATTTAACAATAGGAAAAAGTCTAATACAGAATACAAAGCGACTAAACAATAGAGTCATCAAATCTGTCACTCGGATCCCTCAGACGGATCCTCCTCCTCCTCATCCTCATCCTCATCCTCATCCTCATCTGCCTGCGCTGGCTCCTCTCCCCTATCCGGTATTGCTGGTCTCCGGCCTCTACTGCCCTCGGTATCACTGGACAAGCAAATCGGCGCCTAGCTCGTGCCATAGGGGTAAACAGTCACGTAACCCCCAAACATATCTCTCTGTCCGCTGGACCTCTATCTAGGCCACATCTCATTACTATCCCATCCTGAGTCATGAGCCGACTTAACCCTGCTGGGTCCTGCCACGTCCCGCTGTGGCTGCTGGACTGATGGTGCTGCTGGTCCATGACATCCAAAAGGTAGCGCTGGATCCGGATGTAATGTAGGGGACTGCACTGAAGCAATGGAATCGCAGAAAGCATAAGGGTCATATGTACCTCCCTGCGGATAGCCAGGTGGAAACGGCATATATGCAGCAGTCGGGGTACTCGGTACTGGCCGTACTCTCGGTCTCGATGTAGCAGCATGCACAGATGCAATCTGAGCATTAGCTGGCGCTGGCGGTGAAGCTGGAGTATATGCAGGTGATGCGGTCCTGGTCCGAGATGCCTGCGTACCTCGGGAAGATACCGGTGAAGGGCTCCCATCCGCGATCACCTTCTGTATCAGGTCTGCCATAAATTTCCGATAGCTAAACATCGTGCCTGTCGTACTGTCGTTGTGCCAGCGCACCAAAGATGATACCCAGTTAGTCCATCTCTCGGGCATCAGGTTCATGGTCAACTCGGCTGCCTCCCGGTCCGTCACTCCCAGATAACGTACTCTCTCCCACAATGCCAAATAGTCCACCAAAGCCGACGCAAGGTTATCCTCGGTGAAAGGAAGTCGCTCCCGGAAACATCTCACTATCCGATCCTGTGATGCCATCTGCCACCAAAACATATAATAAATAATCAGTACGAGGTCATATATATATAATAACTACATCACACACCCAACTGAGGTTCCTTTGGATCCTCACATACATCAACTCACTCCAAAACTGACTACATCCGTTAGGATTTACTATGTACATTTTGTACACTATATGTTAGCTTGTAGTTTCTACAAGTCGAATTCACCCTTACAACTCAATCAACAACAATTAAGGAAATTTTCAATTTCCACACCCATTTAAGTTAATGCCTTTTCAAGGTCCACAATCAAATAGTCAGTCCGATCCGTACTAGTTATTCCTTAACTCGTCATCAGATTATGCCATCCTAGAGCTCATTATTCATCTAGCACATCTATAGCCATAACATTGAGGTTTTAAATGCTTGCAGTTTACATAAATGTTCAATCAACCAAATCGATTCAAATCACTCTTTTCAAGAAAGGTCACCTCACCGGTGCCAAATGAACACAAAACTTTCATCTTATAAACATCAAAACTTCCTCATCATTTAAATTTCTCAACTCAACATTTTCAAATCACGTCATCCCCATCCAGTGTTAGCACTCTTGCTCAACACACAATCAATTCAATCAAATCAATTCAAATCCAAACATTTCAACTCCTTATTCCTCCTAAATTTTACTTTCTTTCCATCTTCAAATAACTTTCAAAACATTTGTAATGTTTTCAAAATACTCAAATCTTACTGAAATTGCAAGCAGGGAAACTTTTTAAACTTTTAGTACATACCTCGGTTAGCGCACGATGGAGTAGGGTTTAAGCATGAGCGAACATTTCACACGATTTCCAAAATAAAACACTTCTGAGACTCGAAGTTTTCCAAAATACGTTGAAAAATCGTTTAAAACTTGAAAACTCTCGCTCTGATACCACCTCTGTAACGCCCCCAACTGACCTTCCCAATTTGGGGCCACGTTACATTGATGTTTCAGGTTTTATTAAACACAATTCAAGAATTTAAAGCGGAAGACTTCATTATAAATGAAAAGAAATAAAACAATAGATATTGTACTTCGAGTCAATCTAAATAACAGAGTTCAAGGGTTGAAAATATTCAAAAGGGAAGGAAATTTTAGAGAGTGGTGCAGCAGTGTGTGTAGTGTGGTGGTGACATGTATATGAAGATACATGTCACAGGATCTATTCAACTTCTCAAAACACCTTCACTTCACCAGCTTACACCCCGCGACTCCCATCCTTGCTGCTTAACCTGCACGTTTAGAAATAACGTGAGGGGCTGAGTACTAATGTACCCAATGAGAAACATGCCCGAAAACATACATTTATATAAGAGAAATGCTATGCAACTCACACAGATAGACACGGGATTTTGTTGAAAAGAACCGTGCTATCTAAAACATTTTATTTGGTGCGCTATTAAATATGTTATTATATCTGCTATTGTTTTGTAATTGGAAGCTGGCCTACTCCCAAGTTACGATGACTAGTTAGGAATGATTAAACATTCAACTCACTATCATCTAAGTGCACTAGTCTCGGTTTACACTTCGAGACCCGATCATATTTTAATTCAACATTCACTTCACACAGGGTTTAAGGTCACTACCATTTCACCCATTACAATCCTTCTCGGGTTTAAGGTCACTACCATTTCACCCGTTAATATTCTTCTAGGGTTTAAGATCACTACCATTTCACCCGTTAACAGTTAATAAGAGTAGCGCATGTACTAGTAGTACATGGTTCTTGTCTTATTAATACCTCTCCGTTGATAACATTCAACAGAGGACAGATATAATAGCACAAAAACAAGCATAGCAGTCTCAGTTAAAACAAAACAATTTTTAACACATTTTGAGATGGAAAACACACATTTGATTTTATATGGAAATAGTTTCCCACCTCGTTCTTGGCTTTTAATGTAGATGCCTTTTTGCTAGAATGAGCTCGACTTTCCTTGCTTTCAAACTCCTACAATCAGTTAAGGTACTTAAGTCAGTACGAAAGATACTATTGAACATGCCTTTGTGTCGGCCGATAGGGATCTGTGTCGGTCGACACAGGTCCAACAAGTCGACATAACCTTGTCGATTGCTCTGTGTCGGTCGACACAACCTTGTGTCGGTCGACACAAGTGTGTCGCCCACACTGTCGATCAGCCCTCATGTCGATCGACCCGAACTTGTGTTGATCGACACACGCTGTCGATCTCCCCTTCGGCCGAACCCTGTGTCGGTCAACACACTCCTGTGTCGATCGACACAGGTCGTCTTCTTCGCGAGACTCGCCGGAGCTGAACCTACAACTCGCCGTATCTCGTGATTTCTTCGGCCGATTACACATGCAGTTATATATTTCAACTCCCTAGACTATAAGGAACACGACTATGGCCACAAAACAGGAATTTACGAGGAAAAACGGGGATATGAAATTACCTCACCGGAGCTCCTCGACACACGGCGACGGTCGCATTTTTCAGCGGCAAAATGGAGTTTTCTCGACGTCCGAATCCTCCATACACGATGGGGAATACGAATCTAAGGTTAAAACGCCGAAATTTGGCCAGAAAAACAAGATATAAATCCAAACATCTCAAATTCGTACCACTCGCTCACCTCAACTTCTCTCTTCAATATCTTTCTCGTTTCTCGTCCTCCGGAGCCCACGAATACTCAAATCGAAGCTTGGAACGAAATCTACACGATTGTGGTGATGGTTCACCGTTTGGTTGCCGGAGTTAGCCGGAAATCTCGCCGGAAGTTGTCTGACGGGTTTGAGTGGGGGAAGAGTTTGGAATTTCTCTCTCTAAGATTATAATATAATGTGGAAGTGATATAATATGAACCTTGTATATATTTATGTAAAATACATAATTTCCAACTTTATACATATACATATATGTATAATTTGCTTATATTTATAAAATTGTACAATAATTCCAACATAGTATTTTCAAATTTCCACAAAATTCCAAATGTTCATGCATAATCTTCCAAAATTTCATTCTCCAATACATAATATCTCCCTTAATTTCTTGATAAATTCTCACAATATAATTACCAAACTCAATAATATTTCTCCAAACAAAATTCGAAATTCCAATTACCTCTCAATTGGAAATTCCCTCATTTATTAATTCCGAATAATTCGTACAAAGTCAAATTAATACACGGGGTATTACAGTTGGCTTACAATGGCATTGAGTACTGCCTTGCTGGATGTATAATTGCAAATGCAATTTTCTTGGGGTTTGCCTTTTAAAGCAAAGTTCTCCTTTTCTAGATTTTGAAAATTCTTAGACAATTCGGAGAAATTTGCTTTATGCTTTGAAAAATCCTCACTTTCAGACCTCAGTCTTTCGACTTCCTCGGTCAAATTTATGATTTTAAGTTTTAGCGAGGCGTTTTCCCCAATGATTGCATTTTTAATCTCATGCATTTTCGAGAATTCTACACTTAGTTTCGTGAGATAGTCTTCCTCAAAATCTAAAGTGAATTCCTTTGACTCTTCTATGGTTGCAAAACTAGAAATGCTTACTGAAAGTACCTCGTTGTCATCGACTGCTAGAGCCGTTTCAGCATTCTATTCTGCGTCTGCATCAGCAAACTGATCATCACAATGTTTGCCATCAGAACTAGCATGGCCTCCTCATCGTCTTCCTCAGAAGAGAGATAGTATTCCTCATCATTTTTAGGGATATCCTAAGCTTCTGTTCTTGTCAAAAGAGCCCTTTTGACTGCTTTAATAGCACATCTTTCAAACCTCTGCTTTAAGCACTCTCTCTCTTCTTTGCTTACTTTCGGACATTCATGCTTCAAGTGGTCAGGCGAGCCACACTCAAAGCAAGTCCTTGGCTTTCACTCTGCTGAGCGGGCAAATGAGGACGACTGCTGAGTTTCCTTGGTTTCTTTCTCGGCCTTAGCCTCCATCAGCAACTTTTGAAGCTTTTTCATTTGCTCTTCCAGCTCACTGATCTTTAGATCGACAGGCTGGGAACCTGAGGTTGTAGCAACCTCCTTTGTTGGTGTTGCTGGAGCAGACCTTTCTTGGTTATGGTAGGACTTCTTCATCTTAAACTTGTTGAAGTCTTTCTTAGCAAAGTATGCTATATCCTCAGAGCCAGCAGCGGATGTTGATGACGCTTGTGCTACAGCTGCTTAATTCTTTTTTTACTGTTGTATTATAAATTCATGAGTTTTGAGTTGAGCGAATACCTTGGATGTAGTCATTTTACTGAGGTATTTTTCACTCAAACTGGTCATTTTGGCAAACCAGTCATCTCTAGGATACAGCTTGGAAATAATCTTGTGGTTCATCTCTCCATTCTCATACTTCTTTCCAAGATTACGAAGCTCTCCAATTATGGTGTTGAATCGTTCCTCCATAGCTTGTATGGATTCACCTGCAATCATGGAGAAAGATTCGTATTTATCAACAGCTACCTGTAGCTTGTTGCGCTTCATTTCGTCTGTCTCCTGGGAGGACTCGCACACATATTCCCACATTTCCTTAGCAGCATCAAACTCAAGAGCTTTGTCTGCCATCAACTTCGGTAGGGAATCATAGATCAACTTCTTTGCCAAGTGTTCTAACTGAGCTCTCTTCTTATCCTCAGTTGTGTACTCCTCAAAAGGTTTAGGAACCATTTGAGGTCTTGGGGGTCTTAGAGGTCTTGGTTCCTCTCCTTCAGCAACTTCTTCAGTAGCATCAGGTCCTATAAAAGTGTTAGCTTTCATAATTTTAATCGGACCTCTTTCAAGTACATCCACCATCTCAGGATGTATGCTCTGAAGCTGTATGAGAGCAAGCTTTTTCCATGATGTAAAGTTCTCCTTGGTATACTTTCCAAGTGAATTACTCAACATTTTGTTTGCTCCTTGAATGGTTTCCTGAGCTAGACAGATAAAACAAGGATAAAAGTGCAAAGAAAAGATAGATCAGGTCTCAAAGCGACTCAGAAGCAGTCGGTTTTTCAACCTCCTGCTCTGATACCACTTTTTGGTCCTCAAATATCAGAGTCGTCGTGTTTAAACGTTAACACGAAATGCAGCGGAATTATTAAGTGTCACTTACACTTATTGTTGTTTGAAAATAGTTAAGCTCAAGTTTAAGTCACTTCAAGATATACGCTAGCAACTCTGTTGCTAGGCTTCAAATCGATTTGAACAATTAATAATAAAATAGTAAATGAACACAGTGTTTTATAGTGGTTCGATCCAACTAGATCTACGTCCACTCCTTAGCCGAAACGCTAAGATTTCCACTAGAAAAGTATACGAAAGTACAAGAAATTGCCAAACACTTGCAGTAGGCGGCGAACTTTCGGACCGGCCACAACAAAGCTATCCTCCGATGATTCGTACTTTTCCAAACACAGCTTCGGCCAAGTCAAGGGCGAAACCTTCGTGTAACTTGCCCTTCGCTGTTAGTGAGGCTTTTATAGTTTGCCTCTAAACTGTTCAGGTATGCGGCTAAAAGCCCGTCAAAGTAAATCCTTTCTAGGAATGACTGTTGGATATTCTTAGGATGGAAGTTATCCCAATGATTGAAGATTCTCAACCGAAGTTAAGGAATCTCTTAAAGAGAAGTGTCAAATATTCAATGAAAGACACTTCTTGGTTGTTGAAAGCTTTGAATACTCTTTATCACGAGCTCTCAACTGACTACTTTTCACTTGTTCGCTTTGTCAAAGAAATCTCGCACTTAGGCTGTTTGCGAATCTCGGCAGTGATTGAAGCAGTAGTCGATTCTCACTTTTGGACCTTCCTTTTATAGGTGGAGATTCAAACATTGAATCTCCATATCCGTTAGACACAACGGCTTCTTTGTCCAAGAGTGATATGACTTGATCAGTCGCTTTTTGGCTTAGGACTATACTTTCCGAACTACTTCGGGAAAGTCTCGTCCTTTGTGTGTACTTTTGTCAGAACGGCAGTGTGGCTTCAGCTTTTGACACTCATTGCTCTGCTAATATCCCTTAGCAAATGCTATCGTGTAGTTGGCTGCTAAAGGCTTCTGCTGACACTCGATCCTTTGACGTCTATCTGCTAGCATCTTTCGAGGTTTGCTGAATGTTAGCAAATGCTAAAGCCTTAGCATTCTGCTAACGTATGTCTTCTAGCAGATGGCCTTCTCCGATATCTGCTAGGAACCCTTCTAGCAAACTAGTCTATTACAACTCAATATTTGACCTATACAGGACATTACAAGATATGCTAGACTATCTAGAATTCAGCAAATGATCGACCAAATGCTAAGGTTTGATTCAACAAAATCTTTTTACAAGTAAATCCTAAGGTAGATTTTCGGAATAATTTCCTAACACCAGTGTACCGTGCTCTGAAAATATTTCCCTTCCCTATTTCTTTTGAGAATTGCCAAGAAAAACAAATGCTTAACTTTTTCCTCTCACTGTTTTTAAATGTTGCTATCTTTTTGGAAATGAATGAATGGTGACTTTAAATTGTTTTATCAATTGTTTTTTAGTCTTCTCATATTTAAAATGATGAAATTGGTTGACAAATTTTCGACCACGACTGTAGCGCGCCCCAAAGTTGGGAAGGTCAGTTATGGGCGTTTCATAAGGGTTGTGAGTGTAGTGGAATTAATATTTTATTGGTATGTGTGAAAAGATTTTCCATTTTAGGAAAATTGGACAATTTTATGGAACAGACAAAAAAAAGAAAATGAGAGTACTTCAATGGGACTGAGGGAGCATTTAATTTCACATGATAACAATTGCTTCCAAAACAATTTCAAACTCACAACAAATATCACACAATCTCTTGGCGCTGTGCTTCCAATAGAGGCCGAGTCATGGCCTAGCCCTGAACATCCAAAAATTTCCGACGTGATGCAGCAATATTCCAAGACATTCACGAAATTTGATTAAACCCATAATTTAATTATTCATGCATATTAATTATAAATTGAGCTCTAGGCTCTGATACTAGGGGTGAGCAAGAAATCGAAAAAACCAAAAACCGAACCGAACGAAAAAATTTCAATTATTTTGGTTCGGTTATTTCGGTTTTCGGTTCAGTTCGGTTATTTTTTTTTAATATTTTGGTTTTCGATTTTCGGTTCGGTTATTTTTTTCCAAACCAAAATAACCGAATTTATATATATATATGTATATATATATTAATAATAAATATATAATATATATTTAAATTAATATATAAATATATATTAAAATATATTATATAAATATATTTTTCATATATATATATTGAGTAGTGATCATATAATAAGTGAGTTTCCCATGCTAAATGAGAATAAATCTGGGCTGTTTATTTATATAGATCGACGCTTCAGATTTAAACTACTCCTTCATTAATTCACGCATCATTATGGAAATAAGGGTAAGGTGGTAATTGTTGTTTTAATTTTGGTAACCGTCTCCTCTATTTTAGATCTAAATACTCTATCTCCTAATTTTCTCTTTCCTCCCATTATAATCAAACGATTATATCTTTCTCGATTCAAATCTATTTTTTACGAATCATATATCAAATTAAACGTATTTTTACGACGATTCATATGATATCCATATTGGATATGTTAAATTTAGAAGATTCGCACGAAAATCATGATTTTATATTCAGCTGGTATATGTTCTTCATTATATTTACGTTCAGGATAAAAAATGCATAAATTGCGCATAAAAAATGTTCCAAAATATCTGCATTTTTTGCATCAAATGATGCATTATTAACTTGAATAAGATGCATTTTTATTCTAAAGCATATGCATTTTTGTATTCATATTGAGTGCATTTTTTACATTGATACGTTCAGGATAAAAAAATGCATCAATTACTCATAAAAAATGCAGCAATTACGCATAAAAAA
>JAPKLW010001676.1:87816-109913 GCA_026898455.1 Plectranthus barbatus
TAAAGCATATGCATTTTTGTATTCATATTGAGTGCATTTTTTACATTGATACGTTCAGGATAAAAAAAATGCATCAATTACGCATAAAAAAAATGTTCCCAAATATTTGCATTTTTTGCATCAAATGATGCATTATTAACTTGAATAAGATGCATTTTTATTTTAAAGCATATGCATTTTTGTATTCATATTAAGTGCATTTTTTGCATTGATTATATGCTGCAGTTTTATAACTAAAATGCTGCATTTTTTACATTGAACGTATGCATATTATGTTTTATGAACTGCACGAAATGAAATTATTGAATATACATTTTTTACATTTTTGCCCTTTTATGCATTGCGTATGTGCAAAAAATGCACCGAAAATTGGACGGGATTTATTTAAACTGAGCCGTAGATTGAAATATTTGATGGCTCAGATTTTTTCTCATTTAGCATGGGAAATCCTATTATCACCTAATCACTACCCTATATATATTAATATAAATATATGTAGTTTTTATTTTTATTTTATTAATTTATTAAATTTATATTAAAATTCGGTTATAACCGAAATAACTGAAAAAAATAACCGAAAACCGAATAAGAATTTTGGTTCGGTTATTTCGGTAATTATGTTCGGTTTGGTTACCTCAAATAGAAATTCGGTTATTTTGGTTTGGTTATTTCTCGGGCCAAAACCGAACCGAATAACCGAATGCTCACCCTATCTGATACCACTGTTGGGTTTCATTAATTTTATCTAATGAACGCAACGAAATTAATTATCAACGAACAGATTTAGATTTATAATTAATATCATGTGTAGAGATTTAACGTGAATTAAAAGGGAAAACTTACAGTTTCTTCCGTAGAACACAAGCGATTTTGTCTTGTTCTGCAGGACAAATCAGCTACTAAAGGTATCCACGTGTCGAATCAATCAGGTGCAGAATTCAATTCACGCTGTATATTCAAACCAGGAACGCTAGGAATTCCCAGAGAGAATTATGGAGACGTAGAACTCAAAACCCTAGATTTGTGTGTTTGATTTAAACTGCGTAGGAAATAAATTATTTCTCTCCTTTTTTCATACTCACTAACATCAATTTCTTCTATCATATAAGATTTGGACCATATTTATTTCCATATCAGTTCCAATAATCAATAATCTAATTATTAATATATTATCAAATAGATATTAATCCAATCAATATATTATAAAAATATTATCTAGAAATATATATCAATCTAATTAATATATATTGTACTAATGTAATTAGTACAAAATCTTAGTTCATATCCTTCACTCACACCAATCGCCTTAATTCCCATCATTTAGGAGGTCCATAACATACACGTCGCTTGGATTGTGTCTTCAGATATTATGCATCCTAGATATGCCATGAATCTTAACAATTTCCGTGTAATCCTCTTAGTCTTCTTGATAATCCTATTTTAGTTGCATCTTGCATCAACTACCTCATTTATTTCATTAATTTATGAAATTAGTTGTTATATAATAAATTAATTAATGATTTTAATTGATATATTTTAATTTTATATATGTAATACATTAATAATAAGAATATATATGTATATGTAATATTATATTTAATAAAGTAATAGGTATGACGTATGGAGTCTATAAATTATTAAAAGTAAGTTAATTAAAATAAATAAAGTTTAAAAAAAAATAAAATTAAGGATAATTGTTGATGTGACGTTGACATGGAATAGTCATACATGAGTAGAGAATAGGGTGAAAGTAAGCTTCAAGTGTTATAGAACTAAATTGTGATTTTATGAAATCAATCCTTTATTATTAAAATAAAGCGGTCATTATGATATGTTATTTAAACATATAAATTACAAAAGGTTGTGATATTGTTAAATATAAATGTTATTATAGTTAAATAATATAAAAATAACGGTAATAGCTCAGATTAAATAATCTGATATCTGATAAGACCTATCTCAAATTTAAGTTACTTCACCAAATTAATTCAATATTATTTTTTTATTTACGTTATATCATTTGGTTTTACTTTTAGTATTGATGATCATTATTTCTCAATCAAATTTTATATTATATAATTATATTTAGTGTATATAAAAATTTTGATTGAGAATACTTTATTATTAAAATAAAACGGTCATTATAATATGTTCTTTAAACATATAAGTTACAAAAGGTTGTGATATTATTAAATATAAATGTTATTATAGTTAAAAAATATAAAAATATGCGGTAATAGCTCAGATCAAATAATCTGATATCTGATAAGACCTAGCTCGAAGTTAAGTCAATTCACCAAATTAATTCAATATTATTTTTTATTTTTTTTATATCATTTGGTTTACTTTTTGTATTGATGATCATTATTTCTCAATCAGATTTTATGTTATATAATTATATTTAGTATATATAAAATTTTGATTGAGAATAAAGATGTTAAAAATATTAAATCGTGAACTTTAAATATGTTCAAATATCGTGAAACTAATTACTCCATATACTAATGTACTTTTAATTTTGTATTTTAAGAGAATATCATTTGATTGTTTCGAAAATTTAGATCGAGATACGTTCAATAACACACAAAATCTTATAAAACTTGTTCTCAATTTTTTTAAAAAATAGAATTTTTTAATTTAAATCTCATCTATTTAAATATTTATTGAACTTGAATTCAAAATTTATTGCACATCTGTGGTCTCAATTTGTAGAGACAGTTAACCAATACATGGTCTCGCTGAATGAAGAGGAAGGTCGATCTTTTATTAGTTCAGACAGTATTTGCACTTCTGATTCTAATGGATCTATATTAGGTGATATACACACTCCAGAGTTCTTAAATACAATAAAATGTTCAGGAGTGTCAAATCATGACATTCATTTAAAAGTTGGAACTCCGGTTATGTTGTTGAGAAATATAAATCATGCTAATAATTTGTGCAATGGTACTAGATTGATCGTTACTAAACTTGGCAGTCATATATTGGAAGCAAAAGTGCTTGCAGGTCATAATGTCGGGAATCGGATCTTAATTCCAAGAATGACACTTACACCATCAGATCCAAGCTTGCCGTTCAAGTTTCAACGAAGACAATTTTCATTGATGGTTTCATATGTCATGACCATCAACAAAAGTCAAGGTCAATCATTGAAACGGGTTGGACTATTTTTTAAGAAACCCGTTTTCAGCCATGGTCAATTGTATGTTGCAGTTTCACGAGTGACAAGCCATAACGGACTTAAAATTTTAATTTATAAGTCCAACGAAGCTGAAGAAATATCTAATCAAAATGTAGTATACAAGGAAGTCTTTCGGAATTTATGATGTAAAGTTTCATTTTCGTTATTTAGAACTTTATGCCTTAAATGTAATGTACAAAAAAGTTTTTCAAAGTTTATAATATAATTTTCACTCTTATTACTTTTATGTACACAATTATAATAACCTATCATAATTATAAAGAATATTTACTATAATTTTTATATATCCGTGCAACGCACGGGTTGAATTACTAGTATACAAAAAGCCAAACTAGTTGAGCCAGTTACGCCTCTAAGCTGAAGATTCATTTTCTATTATCTAACCACGTAAATTGTAATAAAATTTAGGATAATTTTAAGTCACAATATAACTATTTCATTTTTCAAAAGTTAAATTATTACTTAATATTTCAATTTATCCTTACAACCCTAACATAAAACCCTAATTAAAAAAATAAATAAATAAAAAATTGGCATTGCAAATGTATAGCCCCAGAAAAATAATGTTCATAGGCTATCTCTCCACTGAACTCATCTGACTCTTTCAATTACTTTGGTAGAGAGATTTCATCCCCACCTTCACATAAGTATGAAAAGAGGTGCAACATCCCTTGTAAATTCTAAATGAAATTATCGAATTTTCGAATTATGTATTTGATTATCGAATTTAATTCGAAGTTACGCGATCGATTTAATTAGAAAGTTATTATTCTTTTGGCATGTATCATTTGCCACCTTTATTTTATTGATGAAAATTATATTAATTGATATGTTTAATTTAATTAATACCGATTAATTAAATTATCGACCCGACATTTCCGTATCGGGATATTATCGATCGACAAATATTCGTGGGTAGACAAAATATTACGGTCTCCCGTGGAGTTGATGTGAGGTGATGTTAAAGTGATCGATATGACTAGTGAATGACAACCACTTTAATCTTTTTGACTTTCGGTAATTTGAAAATTACCCCCCCTCTTCCTTCTATAAATAGAAGGCTTCACCCATTAGCTTCACTTTTCACTCTCTCTCTAATTCCTCTCCAAAGTTATTCCGGTGAGCTCCAGCGAAGCTCCGACGTGTAGTTCTCAAGGTAAAACTATACCTTTTTAGAATCCTCTCTTCGTTTCCTTTCCACTTCTAACCTTAGTTTCTCAATTCCTTGTATTTTAGAAGTGGAAATCGAAAGATCAAGTATTGATCAAGCTTTCGAAGCTCTATGAACATCAAGGAGATATAGATCGAACCCTCTCTAGCTATTTCTTACGTTTAAGCATGTTTGTAAATATTGCCCTTGTTGATAAATGGCATGATCTAGGCTTGTTTTGTGTTTATAAGTATGTATCCATGTTTAGCATGTTATATTATGAGCCTAGAAACTGTATATCGACCTAGGAATCAAGTTGTGGTTATTTTGGAGCATTTTTTGTATATTTTCCCTATTTGGATACATTGAGGTTTTATTTCGGTTCCAACATATTTTGATGTTTAAATTCATGTCTAGACTCATTATATTTGTTAGAAAACCATTTAGTGTTGTTAGAAATTGATTGGATGAGCTCGAATAACCGTTTGAGCCAAAACACGAAAAATCCACCGAAGGCAAATAGCCTCTGTTTCGGTCGACATGCTTGTGTGTCGATAGACACAGAGCATGTCGATCGACACACACCCATGTCAATCGACACAACTGTTCAATTCATAAAATTTGTGTCAATCACTTGTATCGATCAATGCGAGCTCTATAACAGTCGACATCCCAAATGTCGATCGACACAACCAAATTTGTTCGGCGTGGCTTTCATGTCGATCGACACACTTGGTGTCAATCAACACATACGTTTTCGGTCGATACTTCATGTCGATCAACACAAACACATATCGGTCAATATGTGCATCAATCGACACACTATTCTGTCGATCGACATCCCCCATGTCGATCGACACAGACGTAAATTCCAAAATTTTAATTTTCATTCTTCGATCGATTCAACCTAACGTTCATATCATTTGACATCCTTTACATCGATCGACTCAAATAATATTTTCTAAATTCTAAATTCTTCATTCGATTAATTCAATTGTTATTTCATTTGATATTCCTTGTATCAATCGTCAAAGAGATGTTATCTTCCACAACCTCTCCGAAAATCTTTTCAATTCAAATCAACTTTGATTGCTTGATCGAACTCTAGTAACTCGAACTTTCTTTGAAGTTTATTGTTAAGCCAAACTTGTTAAACTTTAACCTTTGAAAACTTATTAAAAATTTGATCTTCATCTAAGATCAAGAATCTTCCGATTACTTTACTGAAATTACTTTGAAACCTATCGATGAATTCTAAAACTCTCAAATCAATAACACTTTGATTCGTAATTCATTAAGTAACTTCCTTCATTCACAATATGTGAAGAGACATTTAGTCATTCGACGACGTCTCACACTTGTTCAGAAACTTGAACTTGTTAAATTTCGAACATTGAAATTCGATCTGTATCCGAACTTCAAAATTCTTTTTATCGTATTCTTGACATGAACTGAAATCGCTTGATGAGTTCTCATACTCTCAAGCCAAAATATGTTTATTCAGATTGTGAATCTTCTTTCAATCTTAAGCTCTTGAAGAAGTACTTAGTCACTTGACAAAGTCAGTTGTTTGTTCAACTATGAACATCATTTCTTGAATAAATGCCCGATATTGAATCACGAGCTATTGAATTAATGTTGGGAAAATATTCTCAAAACTCTCCTTAGGACTATGTTGTAAAAGGTTTTGTTGGATCAAACCTTATTAGATGGTCGATCATTGCTGAACATTAGCATAGTCTAGCAAAATCATGTAAAGGTCCTGTATAGAGCAAATCTTGAGTTGTAATAGACTAGAATACTTGAAGAAAGACAGCGGAATGCTGAGGAGTCAGCATCTGCTGAAACAGTAAAGACGCTAAAAGACTGCTAGAAGATAAGACAAGCAAGAAAAGGATAGCAGAAGAATGTTTGCTAAGCAGACAATATCTGGTTCGACACAAGCAATGCTTAGCAGTCCACACCAATGGAAGTCAGCAAACAAGTTATCAACTGCTACACCATTTAGCTGACCAATATGCGAACTATAGACCTGTCAGAAATAGGTCGGTAAAGCCTGCGCAAAGGACAAAAAGGTTGGTGAAAAGCCACCTGCGTTTAAGGAAAGATCCGTTGTGTCTAACGGAATTACAGAGATCAATAACACTAATCCTCGTAACTATAAAAGGAAAGTCAAACGAAGAGAAAAGAAGCTGCTCCTTATCGTTCCCACATCAACATTCATATCTTCAAGAGATAAACACAGAAGAATACATCTTGAGAGCAGTACAAGTGTTGAAAGGAAACTACAGAAGCTATCTCAAGCCGTCAACCACGCGAGTGTGATTTCAGACACTCCTCAGAAGGATTCTTGTGTGATACAAGAATCTTCACTTATTGGGATCACTTTCTCCACAGAAAGCATCCAAGTCAACATCTCGTGGAGGTGACTGACTAGAACGGGCATTGAAGCCGAAAACCGTGAATAGTTCTGGAAGGAACTCTAAACTCTTCCACACGTGGGAAAAGCGAGTTTTACGAAGGTGTGCCCTTGACTCAGCCTGAACCACTACTGAGAAGATCGAAGTATCGGAAGATAGCCATGAAGTAGCTAGACTATACGCCGCCTGCCTGCTTCGCTGGAGAAGGCGAATCTTTGTACTACGTATACTTTTTAGTGAAACTCTTAGCGATTCGGCTAAAGAGTGGACGTAGATCATTTGATCGAACCACTATAAATCTCGTGTCTCTTACTATTTATTTCTCTTACCTGCTTTGTGTGAAACCCTGATTTGAAACCTAACAACTAAGTTGTTAGTGTATAACTGTGAGATAGTAACTTAGATAAATCCTAGAAAAACCTTATTCTTGATAACCAAGATACACATTAACACTATCAATATTCCGCTGCACTTCGAGTTTGTAAGTATCACGACGACTCTAATCTCAGGGACCAACAAGTGGTATCAGAGCAGGAGGTTGAAAAACCGACTGCTTCTGAGTCGCTTAGGACCTACATCCTAGTTTTCCTTGTATAGTGTGTATCATTACAAAATAGGTGAAGAAATAATCAAGATGGCGCACCGTGCTCTTCCGAAGTATAACAAGGATGGATTTGAAACATGGAAAAAGAAAGCACTAATTCAACTCCAGAGCATACATCCAGAAATGAAAGACATACTTGAAGTAGGACCAATCAAGATCATGAAGGTTAACACAACACCTCCTGCACCTCTTGATGGTACACCTCGTTCAGAAATAGTTCGGTAAAGCCTGCGCAAGGGACAAAAAGGTTGGTGAAAAGCCACCTGCATTTAAGGAAAGATCTGTTGTGTCTAACGGAATTACAGAGATCAATAACACTAATCCTCGTAACTATAAAAGGAAAGTAAAACGAAGAGAAAAGAAGCTGCTCCTGATCGTTCCTACATCAACATTCCTATCTTCAAGAGATAAACACATAAGAATACATCTTGAGAGTAGTACAAGTGTTGAAAGGCAACTACAGAAGTTATCTCAAGCCGTCAACCACGTGAGTGTGATTTCAGACACTCCTCAGAAGGATTCTTGTGTGATACAAGAATCTTCACTTATTGGGATCACTTTCTCCACAGAAAGCATCCAACAGTCAACATCTCGTGGAGGTGACTGACTAGAACGGGCATTGAAGCCAGAAACCGTGAATAGTTCTGGAAGGAACTCTAAACTCTTCCACAAATGGGAAAAGCGAGTTTTACGAAGGTGTGCCCTTGACTCAGCCTGAACCACCACTGAGAAGATCGAAGTATTGGAAGATAGCCGTGAAGTAGCCAGACTCTACGCCGCCTGCCTGCTTCGCTGGAGAAGGCGAATCTTTGTACTACGTATACTTTTTAGAGAAACTCTTAGCGATTCGGCTAAGGAGTGGACGTAGATCATTTGATCGAACCACTATAAATCTCGTGTCTCTTACTGTTTATTTCTCTTACCTGCTTTGTGTGAAACCCTGATTTGAAACCTAACAACTAGGTTGTTAGTGTATAACTGTGAGATAGTAACTTAGATAAATCCTAGAAAAACCTTATTCTTGATAACCAAGATACACATTAACACTATCAATATTCCGCTGCACTTCGTGTTTGTAAGTATCACGACGACTCTGATCTCAGGGACCAACAAGTGGTATTCTTCGCTCAAACAGAAATTAACGAATTTGACCGAGGAAGTCGAAAGACTAAGGTCTGAAAATGAGGAATTATCAAATTTCAAAACTGAATTTTCAAAACTCTCAGAAAATTTTAAAAATCTTGAAAAAGAGAATCTTGTTTTGAAAAATAAAGCTAATGAGAAGTGTATATGCGAGTATACGACGAGCCAAGATATCCTGAATAACTTGGTTAGCCGACAGAGACGTCATGGTGACCGATCTGGAATAGGGCATAGTCAATATAACAACACGGAAACTTCGAAGCCAAGCAAAAGAATACAATTTGTTTCAGCAGGAAAACTATTTTCAAATGGTGAGAACACAAGTGAGATGGTTGCTGAATCATCAAATGCTAGGACATTTGCTAAGCAGATGTCTCAACAGAAGGTTAAGCAGACTGTCAAAATTCAGCAGAATAACCACAAAACATATGCTAAGCAGAGGTATCCAACAGATGCAACAGGTCAGCATTGTATTAAGAAATACAATTCTTATTCCGCTAGGGGTAAATACATGTTATATCATTCAGTGAAACCCCAATACAACAACTACGCACCTCATAGGAAGAACACTTACACAAAGCCTAAGTCCAGAGATGGTAGTAAAGCCGATCCAAGAATAGACACTTGAAGATAAAAAGAGAGGACAATTGGAATTCATAGCCATGCAGCTAATCATGGATTGTCTACCTCCCTTGATGGCAGAAAAGGCTATAGATTACGATTCAGCTAAAGAAATGTGGGAATATGTCTGTGAAAGCTCAAAAGAATCAGAACTAATGAGAAGAAACAAGCTTCAAATCGATGTGGATAAGTATGAATCATTCGCCATGATTCCAGGAGAAACCATTCAACAAATGGAAGATAGGTTCAACACGATCATAGGAGAACTCAAAAATGTTGGGAAGACCTATGATAATGGAGAGATGAACAACAAAATCATTTCCAAACTCTATCCAAGAAACGATTGCTTTGTGAAAATGACGAACCTAAGTGAAAAGGATCTCAGCAACCTGCCTACCACAGAGATCTTCTCCCAATTAAAAGCTCATGAATTCATAATTCAGCAATCAAAGAAGAATGAAGCATCGATATCACATCCTAACATGTCGAGTGCTGGAAATCACGAGGATACAGCTTATTTCGTGAAAAGGGATGGAGGAAAATGGAAATCTCCTAAGAAACTCTACACAATCACGAAAGAGCTTCCCCAACAACATCAGTAAAGGAAATCGCTTTGAACTCTACCTCAGCCAATGAAGATCAAAAGATAAGCGAATTGGAAGAACAGATGAAGAAAATTGAAAAGATGATTCTGGAAGCAAAAGCGGAAAAAGAGGCAAAAATAAGTGCAACTCAGCAGTTTACTGAGAAAAAGGCAAGAACGTGCTTTGAATGCAAATCCCCTGACCATTTAAAACATGATTGTCCAAGAGTAAGTCCTGAGGAAAGAGAACACTTGCGGCAAAGATTCGAGAGACGAGTGGTCCGAGCTGTGACTAAGGCACTTCTAACCAGAACAGAAATTCCAGATATTCCTGATAATGAGGAAGAAGATTATCCTACAGACAAAGAAGAAGAAGCCTTGATGGTGTTTATGGCAAGGATTGTTGAAGATAGTGAAATACCAGCAGATGCTGAGCAATCATCTGAATCAGCCCTAGCTGCTAATCACGAAGAGGATTCAAGAGCAAAGACATCAAGCATGTCAAATGAATGGATCCTGGATAGTGGTTGTTCAGCACACATGACTGGAAATGAAGAACTATTTTCTGATATTCAGAAATCTTATGGTCCAACTGTAGTGTTTGGAGACAACAGCAAAGGAAGGGTACTCGGTCGAGGTTGCATAAAACGAAATGGTCTAAGGATTGTAAATGTAGCTCTAGTATCCAATCTCAAACATAACCTGTTAAGCATAAGTCAACTATGCAAAAACGGGTACACGGTATCTTTCGTACATTCTGGTTGTTCCATTGCTGACAATGTAATAGGAGAAGTGAAACTTCGAGGAATTCGAAGAGGCGGTCTTTACGTTGTCGATTGGCAAAGTGGAATTCAACACTCATGCTTTGTAGCACTAAGCAAGGAAGAGATTATATGGATATGGCATAAAAGGTTAAACCACCTGAACTTCAAAACCATTAACTATATTGCCAAAAATGAGCTCGTTGCAGGTCTGCCTGATAATATCACATTTCGAAAAGATGGCATATGCAAGGCATGTCAACAAGGAAAGCAGACCAAAGCTTCATATCGCTCTAATCCTGAAAAGAATACATCCAGCCGAATCCTTGAACTTCTGCATATGGACCTATTTGGACCTGTCACCCCACCCACGGTAAGAAAGAACATATACACACTAGTGGTTGTTGATGACTATTCCAGGTATACATGGGTTCATCTGCTGAAGACTAAAGATGAAGTGAAGATATGTCTACCTGAGCTAATTCTCAAAGAACAAAATAGTAAAGAGGTCACAGTAAAAAGAATTCGATCTGACAATGGAACCGAATTTTGCAATGGAATCCTTATGGATTTTTGCGCTGAAGCTGGCATCAACCATGAAAGGTCCACTGCTAGAACGCCTCAGCAGAATGGATTAGCAGAAAGAAGGAATAGGACGCTGAAAGAAGCCGTACGGAGCATGCTAGTCGATGCTGATCTACCTGCTAAATATTGGGGAGAAGCAGTGATGACTGCCTGCTATACACAGAATAGAAGCTCCATTGTTGGTCATTTCAACAAAACTCCTTATGAGATATACAACGGTCGTAAGCCTAATTTAGATTATCTACGTGCTTTCGGTGCAACGTGTTACATACATAACAATGGAAAGTCAAAGCTTAATACTTTCTCGCCTAAATCAGATGAAGTTGTACTTCTTGGATATGGTCACCCTACTCACAAAGGCTATAGAGTATTAAATAAGACTACTGGTGTTGTGGAAGTAACACTCAATATTATCTTTGATGAATCTACTTTAGTGCGCAGAGTTACAAAGGAGAATATGGATGGCAATCATGAGACTAATGATGTCCTTGACCAATCTATTTCGAATTATTTCGACACAACAAAGATTGATCAGACTAAGTCTATGAATGATGTCAACCCGATACAGATGGACTCAGCAGAAGATCACAACAATGTTCGGACCAATGATGCTAATGATCTTGCTGAGGTCAAAGCTAACAAAGATATACTCGATCTTATAGATGATTCTGACGAGGAGGTATCAAACTCTCCTACCAATGATAAAGAAGCAGGAACTACTGAAAGTTTCAGCAGAGGAGCTGCTGAATCACCAATTACCGAGATCTTTGCTGACACAGAAGACCTTCCTACTGAAGATCGCAGAAGATCAGCTGCTGGAATTTCAATTACTAGCGGATCAGCTGCTGATTTACAGGGTGCTAGAAACCTAAATGATACGAATATCCCTGATGAAGATAGAACCCCCACAATCGAGAGCAATATCAATCAAAATCCAGAGCGTCAAGAAAATGTTGAACAAGAGGGAGATATTGAAGAAACAATAAGACCAGCCTGGCTACGCGCTCACTCGTTAGAAAATGTTCTTGGGAATATCAATGACCCCATCCTGACAAGACAAGGATCTGCCATGTTCTCATGCTACCTATCAAGCGAAGAACCTACCAAAGTTGAAGATGCTCTTCGAGATCCAGATTGGGTGAATGCCATGCAGGAGGAACTTGCTGAGTTCACTCGCAACCACGTATGGGATCTTGTAGACAGACCAGAACATCAGAATGTTATTGGCACTAAATGGGTATTCAAAAATAAGAAGGACGAATCAGGAATGGTAGTACGAAATAAAGCACGCCTAGTAGCCAAAGGTTACAAACAATGCGAAGGAATTGATTATGAAGAGACTTTCGCTCCTGTAGCCAGATTGGAAGCTATAAGATTATTCCTAGCATATGCAGCACATCACGAATTCTTGGTTATGCAGATGGATGTCAAGAGTGCCTTCTTAAATGGAGAACTTAAAGAAGAAGTTTATGTCGAACAGCCTCCAGGCTTTGAGAATGGAAATTAGGTCTATAAACTCAGAAAAGCCCTATATGGATTAAAGCAAGCACCTCGAGCATGGTATGGAACATTATCCAAATTTCTGCTTGACAATGGATTCAAGAAAGGTAGAATTGATCAGACCCTCTTTCGGATCAAAGATAAAGGAAGCATCCTTCTCGTACAAATATATGTGGACGACATTATATTTGGATCTTAAAATAAAGATCTCTGCAACAGATTTTCAAAATTGATGATGAGCAACTTTCAGATGAGCATGATGGGAAAAATGTCCTACTTTCTTGGACTTCAAGTTCAGCAATCCAGTGAAGGGATATTTATCCATCAAAGGAAGTACACTCGAGATCTAATCGCAAAGTATTGCCCAGAAAGAACCACGAGCCTAAGAATCCCTGTCAGCAACGCTTGCATAGCAGCTCTCGAACAAGAAGGAGAATCAGTAAACCCAACCCTATATAGAGGAATTATTGGATCTTTGCTATATCTTACAGCTAGCAGACCATATATCTCGTATGCTGTAGGTTTATGTGCTAGATATCAATCAAACCCCAACAAGACACACTTAGATACAGCAAAGCATATTGTCAGATACCTGAAATGCACAGAAGGATTAGGAATTTGGTATCCAAGAGCCGACAGTTTAGCATTAAGTGGATACTCAGATTCAGATTTTGGAGGATGTAAAATTGACAGAAAGAGTACAAGTGGGACATGTCAATTTCTTGGTCACAAATTAATAAGTTGGTTCAGCAAAAAGCAGCACTCTGTAGCTACATCAACTACTGAAGCAGAATATGTAGCCGCTGCTAGTTGTTGTCAGCAAGTTTTATGGATAAGACAGCAACTTCAGGATTATGATATCTCCCCGGAATGTGTACCAATCGATTGTGACAATAACAGTGCTATGTGTATTACAATAAATCCTGTGCATCACTCTAGAACTAAACACATTGATATAAGGCATCACTTTATTCGGGATCATCAAGAAAAGAAGGACATAGATATTCAACGCATCTGTACGGAAGACCAGATAGCAGACATCTTTACCAAACCGTTAGCAGAATCAAGATTCAAAGAATTATGTCTTAAGTTAGGTCTAATGGAATTAGACAATGCTGCTGACGAATGAGATGCTATCACTCCTTGTTGAGATCGCTTATGACAAGTGCTCAGCAAATCTGCTATGTCTACCTAGTAACCCACACAGATATGTGAAATATGCTAACTAATGACGTTTGCCGTTTATATAGTAGTTGCTGAAAGTAGAGCGAAGTCCTTAATAGCAAAAGGGGGATTCCATTACAATGTCAGAACTACTACATCTTGAAACAAAAGATGGAAAATGCAAAAAACAACAACTGCAGCATTTTTAGAAAGGAGAAAGAGCTTGATATGGAAAGAAGTCGCCTGATGATAAGCTCATAATTATACTCACTTATCTATATTTTTCTCCATTGTTTCAAGTGTTTTATGTTATGTTTTTACTTATTTCTGTGCATGAGTCTACTTTAGAGGGTGTTATGCCTTTGATGGGTGAATTTTGCAGATTTTAGGCCAAATTCATTGAAAACCCGTACCGAAAGCAGATGATGTTCAAAGGAACAGTCACGACTTCTTCCACAGATGGAATCTGAGCTAATGGAGCACATGGATGGAAAGATCTTTGAATTAGCTTTCCAACGCAACTGGAATCGGGTCAATCGGAGTTCGGGAGAGGAAGTTATGGCCAAAACCGTGAGACTGCGCAGACAAATGCATCCGTGTCGAGAGACAGGATTTCTGTCGACCGACAGGATTCCTGTCGATCGAAATTCCTTCTGTCGGTCGACACAGAAGCCCGAAAAAGCTATTTTGGGCCTGTTTTGGCAGTTTTTGCTATTTTGACCCAATACCCAAATTAGGTCTTTTTCCCCCTCTATAAATTAGAACTTTCAGGCACGAAAATACAACTTTTAAAATCTTTAAACTTCTTTGCTCTGTTTTTGCTTAATACATTGGAGTTTTTCAAGACATTGAAGGTTCCTATTTTATTTGTAAGTCAATTAATAATATGTTTCTTTATTTTCTAGTCATGATTTGTGGCTAGAACCCTAAACAGGTTCTAGGGTTATGATTTCTTTTCTGATGCATGTCTAATTGATATCAACTCATATAGCATGGTTTAATTCTCTGATTTAATTTTATAATCTAGATTAAAAGAAGGACCGAGAGGTGAATTGAGATCTAGGTTTATAGTTAATAATTGATGGATCGAGAGATGAAAATTGTTAACAGGAAGAGAGAATTAATTGTGTTTGTTTTCTGTCTCAAAAGGAAGAAACTTGCATAGGAATTAATTAGATAATTATTGAGATTAATTAATTTGGTGTTCTTGAGACCGAGAGGAGATAGTCACTAATTAATAATCTAGGATTTAATTGCCTGACCAAGGAATTTAATCCACTAAAATCTATGTTTTCCCCATTGCTGAGTTGATTGATATTTGCATGTTGATGATTAGATTATCTGCCCTAGGATCTGTGCTTTTCTTTATTGTTTTCAAAACCCTTTATTTTATCGCATTGTCATCTTTAATTCACAAACAAAACCCCAGTTTTCAAATTCCTCAAACTTCTATGTTCTAAGAATTATAGCTAGTACTTTGGATTTATCGTTGCACATTCCCTGTGGGATCGACCACCTTTGGGTGTAATTACAAATTTATTTGCTTAACCGCTTTACTGCAGTTATCACCTGACTGGAGCCCGTGCCGTCCCTTGACGATATCAGGGAACTTCTTCTCCATCAACCAGCTCAACTGCATCCCATTGTTCAGAGGTATACATGGATAGAACTTAACACACTCCCAGACATTCTTGAAGATGAAGCCGCCCAATCCACAGAAGCGACGTCATCCATGGCCATCATCACCTGCCAAGTATCCCTTGTGAAGCTCAAGTCATAAGGTTCCTCGCCCAGCAAAATGCAATAGGCAACCCTAAACATAGCATGGTTCTTGGATTGAAGTCCAACGGCAGGAACTTCAGGGCAGAATTCATAACGAGGGGATGAACGCCACTTCTCCCATGAAACCCACTCCGGCGCCACCTCATTTGAACGGTATTCTTCCACCGTCAACGAACCTCGAGGAAGCCCGAAATCATCGGCAAAGGTATCTGGAGTCCAACACACCAAATCACCTCCAAACACTCCATAAATGGCATCTTTTTCAAGACGACACTCTCGAAGGAACTCAGACAGAAGTTCCTCTCTGAAGCGATGAGGAGTTGAAGTCGCAAACTGAGACAAACCGCACCACTGCAATTTGGACATGATCTGGTCAGCCACCGCATGTTCATAACCATTACGTTCGTAGAATCCGGAATCATTGAGAATTTGGTTACGCCTAATTTTCACTGCGGAAGTCGGGGAATCCATTTGTTGGAAGATGAGGGAAAGTTGAGAAAAGAAAAGGAAGTTGAGTTGTGGTGAGAAAAACAACACCAAGAGAAGGTATTTATAGAGGAAAATGGATAATGATGACCAGAGAAAATTATGACAGAGACGACTATTATTCGTATCTCGGAATACGAAACGTCGCAATTTAGAGCAATCGGCATGTATGCATGGGAGTCAAATCAATTCAGCAGTAATAAGTATAGGTCATTGAGAGGCTCGAGGCTAACGTCATTATTACCCACTCAGCAGAATGATATTCAGCAGATTCAGGAAGGATGCTAGCATAACTAAAGACAGTCAGCAAAGTCCCAGGAAAATATAGATACTAAGGACTTTTGCTACTTTACATCTGCTGAAATCAGAGAAGTTATCGAGGCGGGGTGACTTAAAATTCAAATTTGATGGGACTGCGATAAGGCGCAATTAATGCACGCAAACGGCTGCTTCTACTGGAGAGACGCCACGTCAGATGCACTCAAGTGCTTCTTGAAGCGTGAGTACCCATATGGAAAGATGCGTTTTGTCTGAACCGTCGATCTCACCAGCCACACACTCCTTCTCAATCGTCGGATTCATTCAAACACTTAAAACCCTTCCCACTCAAGGTCACTGCTTCTTTTCGAAGACTTAGAACAAAAACCCAATTTCTCAGAAATTCAAAATCTTCGAAATTTCTATTACCCTACTCGCGAATTCCTCTCACAATCAAGAATCCTCTTCATCCCAAATGACTTCCACCTCCAAACGCAGACGTGAAGCCAATATGTCCAATCTTTATGACCTTCCTACAGGAAAACCTCTGCATGTGAGACATGCACCAGGATTCACAGGAATCATCAAAAAAGGAGGACATCGACGAATCCATACCTTATGGCCAATTGGTTATGATGGCTCGCAAGAAGGAACAGAAGGGACACTCGAAGGAGCAACGGCGTCTCGCCCAAATCATGAAGGATCGCATCCTGTACAAACGCCTGGCCTCCGAGCACCTCCCAGAATGGATAATGGAAATCCTCGACAGCGAACAGGTACTTAAATACCTAACTGTTGAACCTAAACATTTCCATCCTCATATGGTTTCTGAGTTTTACGCTAGAGCTGTTCTGAGCGAAGCTGGTACATCTTTTGAGACATGTGTTTATGGGACTGTCATAAAAGTTAGTGCTGAAGTTCTCGCAAACACATTTGGACTTCGAAATGAGGGGGAACATATTTCACAATATAAAGTATCTGATTATGTGGAAATGGAGAAACGATGGAACTTGTGGAAGAAGCCTGAAGGAATGAAGGATAGGAAAGGTCAATTGATCACATTCAAACCAGCCACACCAATCAACTCGCTTCAAGACAAATACAAGGATTTAGCCGAATTGGTAATCAAGATGTTCCAGTGCGATGCTGGATCATACTCCGAATTATCTGCTAAAAACTATGTTGTTATGATGGCTCTTGTTGATAGAGTCAGAGGAAATTGGGCAGAGTTCATCTTTGAACGTTGGGCAGAGCATGCCCGGAAAAATGACCATATGACTATAGACGGGACATTCTCTTCTAATGTCAACTTTGGATTGAAGATTAGTGCATTTTTAGAAATGGTCATGCATTCCTCAAAGATTGATCGCGGGGTAGAACTTCTATCTACTGATTTCATTCCTACTACAAAGAAAGCACCTCAACCTGCAGACTACAAGAAACCAAGACGATTGACTGGGAAATCCAATGTCGACAAGGATAAACCTACATCTGATGAAGAAATTGATGAAAGGTCTGAAGGGGTACAAGTACTACAAACAGCAGAGCCGCTGAATCCTGATAAAATAGTAGAGTTGACCAAGAATGCTGAAACAGAAAGATGGTTTAATCAACTCGATGATATTGTGGTTCTTGGGGATATACCTTCTGAACAGGTTAATGAGATCATGGATAAGAAGGCGGAAGAACAAGCACCACCTGTGATTGGACAACATGCTCTCCCAATCGCGCCCACACAAGCAACTGAAACTGCTCGACCAAACAGAAGGAAATCCACTCGTAAACAACTATTTTCAAATCCTGAGCAAGCTGAAGAAACCAAGAAAGCAGATGATGTTTATGATACTACTAGAACAGAGAGTGAACTACCATTGTCCTCCAGAAGTGAAGAAGATCGTCTCAAAGGCATACGCGAAACCAAAAGAAAACGTGAAAAGTCAAAGAAGGAACAAGAACGGAAGGAGTTCACGAAAGAAATGCTGAGAATCAGGTTCGAAGGTGGGACATGAATTCCGAGCAAGTGAAACGATCTCACGAAGAAAGGGAACGCCAAACAGACGCCAACTTCATAGCAGATATGGAAGCTACTGACGATTCTAGCAGAGCAACGAAGAAAGGGAAAGCAACCATAGACTCTGCTCAGCAAGGGAATGAAGTGGAAATTATGGTAGAAATAGATAAACCTAACACAATCATATCAGAAGAAGACAGGGTTTCTGATGAAACCTTATCAAAAATGATTCGCTCGGGAGCCTTCAATGCTAAGGAGCACTTTAAAGGTTTGAAGGTTCAATTCAAGGAGCCAATTAGTGAATCTCAACCCGATTCCAGCTCCGATGAGGAAATACCTCCAAGAGATAAGGACGCAGGGTCCTCGGGAATCGCCCAAGAAAAAGCAAACAGCAACCCATTGGAATCTATGGATACTGCCATTACTACTGAGAAGACTGTGGAATTACCTGAAAAGGATAAAGTTCTGTCAAATGCTGATGGAAACTCAAACACCGCTGATGAACAAATGATGGATACCGGAGAAGCTAGCAATGCTAAAGAGGATGACACTGCTGAAGAAGTTCAAACTGCTGAGGATGGACCTACTACCGTTGCTGACAACGCTACTCCAGCAGATGATAACACGGATGAAGAGGTCTCCTCTGGTGGTCCTCTGGATTTATCCACATGTTCATCGGAATCTAATTCTGAGGGGGAAGACATATTTAATGTCAAAATTCTTCGACAGTTCCCCACTGGACAAAGTGAACAACTGCGCATTCCATTTCATGGTTTACCTGGAGAACTCTTTCGGTCAAGAAGAGTAGCCCAATGGTGTGCGGCTATTTCTATTGATGATGATCGAAATGCTGACTTGCGGGAATGGAGCGATGAAATCATTGCATTCATTAATGAAGAGGTCAATAGGGAAATAGCAGGAATGTTCTACACTGAACTCGATGAAGATACAGCCAAGGGTAAGATACTTATAGAAGAGTTCCGGCGATGGAAGAGTTACGACTATGTCATGCACGAACTTTGCTTCGAAGAACGCATGATTCTCATTGCTAGGAAAGGACTGAATTTTTGGAGAACAGAGGAATTATGGGCAAACGAATGGATGGATCAACCCTCCTGTACAAAGCAATTCACAGATCAACAGGTGATTGCAAGATTGAGAGCCATTCGCGCACACAGGTTACATTCAGCTCCTTACACTCTTCCCAAATCAAAATTTGCTCCGGATGAAAGATCTCTGGCACACATTCAATTAACCAAAAGACAGAAGGCTGCCATTCGTGCCTATAAAACGAGGAAAGCCGCTCATGAAGAAAGGATGAGAATTAGAGCTATGGAATTAGCTGCCATGGAACGAGAAAAAGAAGAACAAGCCAAGAAACAGGAGTACGCCACATTGGTCACCCTTCAAAAGAATTATGAGCACGCAGCTACCTCACTTCAGGCCTCATTGGCACAAGGTTCTGTCTCAACCCCAAATCCAGGAACTACTGTTGAGATGATGGAAGTAGATCAGAATGCAATTGATGCATTACCTGTCAATTCAATCCCGGAGGACATCACCAGCATGACCACTGAAGGTGTTCACTCAGACTCAGCAATGATAACAACAGAGGAAGGAAATGAGATACCTACCGCAGGAATCACGAATGCGTTGGTTATTTCAGAAATTCCCATTGATGCTGAACCGGTCCAAACAAGCTTTCAATCGCTCATCAACATGTTCCAAAATGTTCTGCATAAACGCGACATTCAGCAAGCCAAAGTCAATGAAGGATTGTTAAAAGAAGTTGCTGAAGTGCGGGGGATAGTTTCGGGTGTTCAAACCTCTGTCACTGAGGTTCAGCAAACATTTGTGGACGTCACCAAGAAAGTGTCAGATGTGGAAGACACCGTCTCTACGGTACATACGAATGTGAGTACTCTTAAGACTGACCTTGATGACCACAAATCTTTCTCTACCTCTGTTTTGGTTGCGCTCAAAGAGGGGGAAGCAAGAAGGATTGCTGAACAAGCAAGAGTGAAAGCACGAGAGGAAGAACTACTACGGAAAGAGAAAGAATTCAAATGAGCCATGTCAGAACAAAGGAAAGAGTTAGAAGCTCATCAGAGAGCGGAACAACTAGCGCGGATCGAAGAAATGGAGAAGCTAGTAGCCTTAACAATGAAGAAAGTGGAAACTATTGAAAAGTCGAACCCTCCATCAAACGTTTCCTCAGACAGTCAGCACTAAGTTTATATCTATCTTTATTATTAATTTTCTTTAATACGTTCTATTTCATGATCTGAATGAAATAGAACGTATTAAACCTTAGGACTATGTTGTAAAAGGTTTTGTTGGATCAAACCTTATTAGATGGTCGATCATTGCTGAACATTAGCATAGTCTAGCAAAATCATATAAAGGTCCTGTATAGAGCAAATCTTGAGTTGTAATAGACTAGAATACTTGAAGAAAGACAGCGGAATGCTAAGGAGTCAGCATCTGCTGAAACATTAAAGACGCTAAAAGACTGCTAGAAGATAAGACAAGCAAGAAAAGGATAGCAGAAGAATGTTTGCTAAGCAGACAATATCTGGTCCGACACAAGCAATGCTTAGCAGTCCACACCAATGGAAGTCAGCAAACAAGTTATCAACTGCTACACCATTTAGCTGACCAATATGCGAACTATAGACCTGTCAGAAATAGGTCGGTAAAGCCTGCGCAAGGGACAAAAAGGTTGGTGAAAAGCCACCTGCAATTAAGGAAAGATCCGTTGTGTCTAACGGAATTACAGAGATCAATAACACTAATCCTCGTAACTATAAAAGGAAAGTAAAACAAAGAGAAAAGAAGCTGCTCCTGATCATTCCTACATCAACATTCATATCTTCAGGAGATAAACACAGAAGAATACATCTTGAGAGCAGTACAAGTGTTGAAAGGCAACTACAGAAGTTATCTCAAGCCGTCAACCACGCGAGTGTGATTTCAGACACTCCTCAGAAGGATTCTTGTGTGATACAAGAATCATCACCTATTGGGATCACTTTCTCCACAGAAAGCATCCAACAGTCAACATCTCGTGGAGGTGACTGACTAGAACGGGCATTGAAGCCGGAAACCATGAATAGTTCTGGAAGGAACTCTAAACTCTTCCACACGTGGGAAAAGCAAGTTTTACGAAGGTGTGCCATTGACTCAGCCTGAACCACCACTGAGAAGATCGAAGTATCAGAAGATAGCCGTGAAGTAGCCAGATTCTACGCCGCCTGCCTACTTCGCTGGAGAAGGCGAATCTTTGTACTATGTATACTTTTTAGTGTAACTCTTAGCGATTCGGCTAAGGAGTGGACGTAGATCATTTGATCGAACCACTATAAATCTCGTGTCTCTTACTGTTTATTTCTCTTACCTGCTTTGTGTGAAACCCTGATTTGAAACCTAACAACTAAGTTGTAAGTGTATAACTGTGAGATAGTAACTTAGATAAATCCTAGAAAAACCTTATTCTTGATAACTAAGATACACATTAACACTATCAATATTCCGCTGCACTTCGTGTTTGTAAGTATCACGACGACTCTGATCTCAGGGACCAACAATTAACATTTGACTACCTTGTTCGTTAAACTAAATTGTTGAATCATTCTTTCATATCTTTATTCGATGGCTCAACTTGAGAAGTCCACGATTGATTAAGAATCTAGAACTATTTTGATGTGTCAGATTACAGATAATCTATTATCCTTTGAGAATTTAGTCATATTACTTATGTCATAGGAAAGGGCAAGGAAAGGGTTTGATAAGCTCATTTTTCTACTCACTTATCGCTTTGTTTTTCC
>JAPKLW010001676.1:130569-164778 GCA_026898455.1 Plectranthus barbatus
ATTCATAATGGCAACTCGTGTTGTCCATCGTAGACTCAAACCCTACACCTATTTGCTACCACGTTTTGAGGTACGGGTTGCATTGGACTCGGTTTATCCCCACATTTAAGGTTACAGACATTCGTTAATTAATTTAAGCTCTGACAAGCTATTTAATTAATTAACATCTTTTATTCCTGAGTCAATCCACTAAAAACCTTTTCACTTATGCTTGAACTTAATCAGCCTGCAGGACTTTAGCATAACGAACCTTTTGAGCTGCTCAGGGAATGTCACCATCCTATATCGGATGTGGTTACCTAGTTCAGATACCAGACAGTCATACACTAATTGCTAGCACCCAAGACTACAGATGTACAGGCTCAACTAGAACCTTTTCTGCAACTCAAAGTGATACACGATCCATGTATACTTCTGTATCTTCATATAGGCTTAAGATCTCATCGAGTCATAGATATCTAGATTCTTTTAATGTCAGATAAAAGAATCGATCTGGACTTAGGTCCTCATCAATGTGCGCCCCACACCAGTATACCAAGACATCCAAGAGAAGATGTTTATCCGCATATGCTGCAGCCTACACCGACAGTTTATCCTGGAACTGTCTCAGCTGTGATGACTATTTATATCTCGCTAGGTCAAACAATCCATACGATCTTCTGTGATCTCCTACACACCGTATGATCTCCCTATCGACGAGATAAGAGGATAAGAGCGTTCGCGACACATATTTGTTAATTCAGACAGGAGATGAACATACAACATTTATGATTACCAGTATATTAACCAATAGACCTTGTACATAATAGACCAATAATAATGCTTTTCAGTATATAAATCCATCAATCTCCCACTTATACTCAAAGCATTATACACTTGCTTTCCAGAGTATAACGCGTCTAAACTAATCTAGCTATTACATTAAACATTCTACGTGGCTGGCTTTGCCCTCAGCCCAAGGTTACGCACAAGCATTTTGTAGACCTTCTGAGGCAGAGCTTTTGTGAATTGATCCGCTAGATTATCTTTTGTATCGATTTTCTCTATCAGCACATCACCCCTTGCTACGATTTCTCGTATAATATGGTACTTCCGTTCAATGTGTTTTGTTGCTCTGTGAGTTCGTGGTTCTTTTGAATTAGCCACAGCTCCCGAATTATCACAATACACCGTGATGGTTCTGGGTAGCTTAGGAATCACGTCCAACTCCAGAAAGAAGTTTCGAAACCATACCGCTTCTTTCGAAGCTTCAGAAGCTGCCACATATTCGGCTTCCATGGTGGAGTCCGCAATGCACTTCTACTTTGCACTCCTCCATGATATGGCCCCACCTCCCAATGTAAACACATAGCCAGAGGTGGACTTCTTTTCATCTTGGTCTGCCTGGAAATCCGAATCAGTATAACCCACAGGGCACAATTCCTCACACTGATAAACAAGACAATAGTCCCTTGTCCTTTTCAAGTATTTGAGTATGTGCTTTACCGCGGCCCAATGCGCCTGTCCAGGGTTAGACTGGTATCTCGCTACCATGCCTATAGCAAAGCAGATATCTGGCCTCGTACATAACATTGCATACATGAGGCTCCCCACGGCCGATGCATACCACACGTTGCTCATCTCATCTTTCTCCCTTTGTGTCACCGGACACTGATCCTTGGAAAGATGTATGCCATGTCTGAAGGGTAACAAACCTTTCTTGGCATTATGCATGTTGAAACGGGCAATCACATTATCCACATATGACCCTTGAGACAAGGTCAGCATCGTCTTATTGCGCTCCCGCAATACTTATACCCCTAGGATGCATTCTGCCTCCTAAAGGTCATTCATATGAAATTGCTCGGATAACCACCCCTTTATGGCTGACAATACTTCCACATTGTGGCCAAATAGGAGAATATCATCTACATAAAGTGCAAGGAATACCACGCTTCCGCTGACATACAGACGGTACACGCAACTCTCGTTTAAACATTGTGAAAATCCATAGGATTTAATCACTTCATCAAAACGCAGATTCCATGACCGCGAAGCTTGTTTAAGTCCATACAGTGACTTCCTTAGCTTCCAGACCAAATGTTCTTCGCCCTTCTGCACATAACCTTCTGACTGTTGCATATAGATGTCCCTACCTTCCTCAAGGTACCCGTTTAGAAACACGGTTTTGACATCCATCTGCCAGATCTCTAGGTTCTTATGTGCTGCTATGGCTAGGAGTATTCGAATGGACTTAAGCATGGCTACCGGTGAGAAAGTCTCGTCATAGTCTACACCTTCTCTCTGACTATAACCTTTCGCCACCAGCCTTGCTTTGAAAGCTGTAATTTCACCATTCGATCCTTTCTTTCTTTTGTATACCCATTTGCACCCTATGGCTCGATGGCCATCTGGAAAATCAGTTTTCTGGTATACATCTATAGCAGTAATGGATTCTATTTCCGAATCCATGGCGATCAGCCATTTGTCCACATCTTTATCAGATACCGCCTCGTCATATGTCCAGGAATCGGTATCATCTAGTCCGTTTTCTGGGATCAAGTCAGAAGACTCTCCCACGAACATATACCTCTTGGGTTGGTGGATAACCCTCCCACTGCGACGAGGTATCTGAGCCGTGTCAGTAGTTGGCACAGTACGCGTTGGTCCCATACCTTGCATTAGTGGCAGTGTTGGTATATTCTCACCTGTCACAGGTGGATTTACCACTACACTAGGCTTTCCTGATGGAATTGCTTCTTTATCCTCAAGCTCGTGGAGGATAATTTCACTCTTAGATCTGTGGTTTTTTACATACTCGTCCTCCAAGAATCTCGCGTTGGTATTGACAACGACTTTCTGATCCTCAGGACAGTAAAAGAAACCACCTTTCGTTTGCCTGGGATATCCTACAAACAGCATCAGCTTACACCTACTTTCTAACTTGTCAGGTTCCTTTGTCAGCACATATGCTGGACAACCCCAAACCCTCACTCTGTTCAAACTTGGCTTTCGCCCATACCAGAGCTCTAGAGGCATTTTTGGAACTGACTTAGAAGGTACCAGGTGAAGCAAATAGGCCGTTGTCTCCAAGGCATATCCCCAAAATGAAATCGGCAAGCTTGCATAACTCATCATCGACCTGACCATTTCCAAGAGAGTTCTATTTCTTCTTTCTGCTACACCATCTTGTTGAGGGATTCTCGGTGCAGTCCACTGGGATGTAATCCCATTGTCTGACAAGTACTGCAAGAACTCGTTACTGAGGTGTTCCCCACCACGATCAGATCGTAGTGTCTTGATAGTCTTACCTAGCTTCTTTTCTACCTCAGTCCGGAACTCTTTGAATTTCCCAAAGCACTCAGACTTATGGCGAAGCAAATAGACATATCTGAATCTTGAGTAATCGGCAATGAAAATGGCGAAATACTCATAACCTCCATGAGCTTGCGTAGACATTGGTCCACATAAGTCAGAATGGATCAATTGCAACACATCCTTTGCTCGAGACTGACTTGCCTTAAAAGGCCTGGTCGTCATCTTTCCCTCTATACAGGACTCACAGACTTGATGCGGTACCACTTGGAAAGAATCCAAGAGACCATGGCATGCTAGTCTTTTAATCCTCTTTAGATTGATGTGACCTAGTCTCAAGTGCCCGAGATATGTTTGATCCTCATCAGAAGAAAACTTTCTCTTTAAATGATTATTATTATTCGATGAGTTTGCAACGTTTACGGAAGATTCATGCTTACAATTTATGATATAGAGAGAGTCAATCAGTTTACCACGACAGATAACACCGTTATTACCAATTATAGAAACTCCACTATCAAAAATAACTGAATATCCATCGCAAAACAACTTGGAAACTGAAACTAAGTTCCGCCGAAAACCCGACACATATAAAACATCTCTCAAAATCAATAAATTGTTATCAAAGCATAAAGTAAAATATCCAATGGCTCCCGCCGAGACTCGCTCTCCGCTGCCCATTGAGATGGTAATCTTGTCATGTCTCAGCTGCCTTGTCGGCCTGAACCCCTGCAAAGTATAACAAACATGATCAGTCGCTCCAGTATCCACTACCCAGGAATGGGTAGAAACTGACGCTAAACATGTTTCCGTTATAAACGCACATGACGTACCTTGTCCAGTCCTTCTGACTTGACAATATTTCTTCCAGTGACCAGCCTTGCCACATCTGAAACACTTGCCTCTTTTTCCAGGCACGCCCGGTGTCTTTTTGGACTTCTTCGCAGAAGTTGTACCTTTGACCTTATTCTTAAACATTCCTTTGCGCTTCTTGCCAACTAGCACAACAGGACGGTTTCCCGAAATAGCCAAAGCAACCTTTTCTAGAAGCATTACTGATTCCGCCGCCATCAAGTCATTGAGTAACTCATTAAGAGTGTACTCTTTCTTGTTCATGACAGCATTCAGTCTAAAGTTCTCAAAAGACTTTGGCAGAGAGTTTAGGATGATATCAACCTGCGCTTCCGCATCGATACCACCTCCATGCAGTTTAAGCTCATCCATAAGATGAGTCATACCCACCACATGCTCTCTGACCGAGCTTCCTTCCGCCATTTTCTTTCCCACGATTTCCCTCATGAGATTGAATCTGACAGCTCGGTCTGACTCACCATAGGTCGTTGTGAGGTTGTCCATAATGTCACTAGCATTCTCATATGAATGATGTTGTTGTGCAAGAACCTTGGACATCGTAGTCATCATGTAGCATTTCACTACATTGTTTGACTTGAGCCACTTATTATAGTAGCTCCTTTCCTCATCAGTCGATGCATTAGTGGGAGCAGCCGGACGAGGCTTATCGAGGACAAACTTGTGTTCCTCTACGACAAGGATGTAATCCAAGTTGGGTTTCCATTCTTGGAAATTGAGACCGGTTAATTGGTTTTGTGCTAAGATATTGATTACATTTGGTAAAGACATGTCTGAAAACAATAAATTAAAGCACAAATTAAAACATAATCGCAGAATATTGAAACACTTAAATATTGAAACCTTATGATAAAGCAATATTAATGTTTCCTCCGATTTGCCTAATTATTATTATTGCAAGCCACACAGGTAGACGTTTACAACAAAATACTTAACCAGACTGCATCTTTCAATTCCAGTCCTTTAATTCCAATCCATGCCCGGGTTCCTTAGACAAATAGAATTAATAATCTGAGACCTAACCCAAGACCATATTATCCTACCGAGCAAGGACTTCACATATGAGTTATACTCTGGACAATATCTAAGCTGTCTTACCACCAAAGCCAACCCTCCCATATAAGGATCTAATTGAACACACCTGATCCTATAATAAGGTTGTCTCATTTAACCCAATCCCTAGAGAACTTATGAAAACCCAATACTCAAGCTACACATGTAGACGTTTACGCAAGAGCTCCCACTTCTCACATGAATTAAATG
Organism: Plectranthus barbatus; assembly: GCA_026898455.1. NCBI lineage: Eukaryota > Viridiplantae > Streptophyta > Magnoliopsida > Lamiales > Lamiaceae > Plectranthus > Plectranthus barbatus. The sequence goes on from JAPKLW010001676.1 coordinate 135,997, forward strand.
TTTGTTTTAAGAAATCCTATCCATTAGAACTTATGAATAATAAATTAAGTAAGCTACACATGTAGACGTTTACCTAATAAATTATCCACTTCTAAATAAGGATCGCTTTGTGGAGGTCTTATCAAATTATGAGCTTAGTAATTTTAATTCATAAGGTTCAAATGCACAGATTATTTTATGCAGCCATAATTATAACTCTTCCTAAAATTCTATCATGCAAAGCATGAACCCCGAATTTACAGTTATAATTACTTACACAAAATAAATCACATAGTATGCTTTAAAGCTGTAAATAAAAGCAGTAAACGTGCTCTATTATCTACAACATGCTTATATGCTGCGCAATTAATTTAAACACATATATCATGCGAAGACAAATAATAAAATAAATAAAAATGTCCTCGTGGCCCCATGATACAAAACTAAATAATTCTAACTATTACAAGTTGGAATTTATTTTACAGATCTTCGATTGGGCTCCCACTACTTGGACTGAGATCTGGATTTATTTTCTGAAATTGGGCCTCCAAGATTTGATCCATAAGAAAATTGGACAACTGGGCCAGTTAACCGGATCGCAGGCCTAGGCACACATTGCAAGCCAAATAGCCTGCGAGAACTTGGCCCGACGAGCCACCACCGGCAAATCACCGCCGCGAACGACCCGCCGTCGCTGTGAGGGCTCCCAGCATGCACAACAGTCATGCAAGTACGTGCATGGATGCAGTCCGTGATACCGCCTGCTCCGGCCGTTGCCCGTTTCGCATGCCGCCGCCCTGGCTTGCCCTGACCGTCGTCCGAACCGTCGTTCACTCTTCTTCTCCACCATTGACCTCTGTAACTCACCGAAATCGCGCAAGAATGGAATTGGAAGCTCGCGCGAACCACGCAAAAACTTAGGGTTTTTGTGCGTCCGGCCCGCGCGCCCAGCCCTGTCGCCGCCCCTGCCCGCGCCGTCCGGTCACCCGAGCCACCACCGCACCACCTGCTCCGCCTATCGACATTGACCGAGGGAGGGAAGTTCGCCGCCGGCACGTGCGTGCGCGCACCCGCGCCCTTGGCCGTACGCCACCGTCTCCGGCCGCCTCGCCTGCCGCCCCTCGCACCGCCGACCTCGCCCGGAGCCCCGCGCGCTGGCCCTGCCGGCTGTGGCCGCGCGGCTTGCCCGCAACATGCGTGTGCCAGAAAACCCTAGGGTTTCCAACGCCACCGTCACCGCGTGCTCCACCGTGCATCAACGACCGCCGTGCATGGTGTGCTGCCATGCCGACGCCGTCGTGTGATGTCGCGCGGTCCTTCGTTCTTCGTGTTCTTCGTTCTTCATTTTACAGATTTAATTTTTGAAATAAAATATTACATTTGAAATATCTAATTACATTCTAAAAATCTAAATCTAACCACGGATTTATCTCGTGGGTGAAAACGAATCCTTATAAAAGGGCGGATTAACCCGAGAACCACGAGGACGAAAAATATATAATTTAATCCAAAACCATCCATTGCATGCAATCAATAATTATAATCATGCATAATCATAGGCAAAATTATTTTTTTCGATAGAGCCAATTAATGAACCTGGCTCTGATACCAATTGAAGGGATCCGCGAACTGAATCGCGAAGTCCGTTTGCCCGAATCGTTAATTGGAATATAAAAAATAATTAACTATGCCTATGATTAATCCTAGCATGCTTCTATATTATTATGCATAAGAAGGTTTATGCGGAATACCTGGATTGATGAAACCTGAAGAACGAGTGCGCAGAGATTCCTCTTGATTTTTTCCCACGCACAAAGATTTAATTTCCTAACAGATTAAGTAAATTAACCTATGAAAATAATAATAATATTTTCAAAAACAAAGAGGAGAGAGAAGAAGAAAAATCCTCCTGATCTGATCTTCTGATCTGTATCCCAACTCGATCTGAAAATCTGGTGAAGATTCTCTATCAGATCCCTTGCCCGGTTGAGAAGCAGAATTTCCTCCTCGTTTCTAGATCTTGGTCGATCACCACAGCTCCCAAAAATCTGGTTTGATGTGTGCAACATATGATCTTGTGGTATGTTGAGATCTGAGAAACTGAGGTCTATTTATAGGAAATTCTAGACTCCTTGAGTTATCATGGGCCAGACCAGGGACCAGAATGCAAATAGCAAATAAGGCCTATCAATTAATTAATTCTCATATTCACCCCAGAATATAATTAATTAATTAATATTGATTCATGCCACCAGAGAATCAATATTCTCCTACCTATTTGCTACCACGTTTTGAGGTACGGGTTGCATTGGACTCGATTTATCCCCACATTAAGGTTACAGACATTCGTTAATTAATTTAAGCTCTGACAAACTATTTAATTAATTAACATCTTTTATTCCTGAGTCAATCCACTCAAAACCTTTTCACTTATACTTGAACTTAATCAGCCTGCAGGACTTTAGCATAACGAACCTTTTGAGCTGCTCAGGGAATGTCACCATCCTATACCGGATGTGGTTACCTAGTTCAGATACCAGACAGTCATACACAAATTGCTATCACCCAAGACTACAGATGTACAGGCTCAACTAGAACCTTTTATGCAACTCAAAGTGGTACACATCCATGTATACTTCTGTATCTTCATATAGGCTTAAGATCTCATCGAGTCATAGATATCTAGATTCTTTTAATGTCAGATAAAAGAATCGATCTGGACTTAGGTCCTCATCAATGTGCGCCCCACACCAGCATACCAAGACATCCAAGAAAATATGCTTATCCGCATATGCTGCAGCCTACACCGACAGTTTATCCTGGAACTGTCTCAGCTGTGATGACTATTTATATCTCGCTAGGTCAAACGATCCATACGATCTTATGTAATCTCCTACACACCGTATGGTCTCCCTATCGACAAGATAAGAGGATAAGAGCGTTCGCGACACATATTTGTTAATTCAGACAGGAGATGAACATACAACATTTATGATTACCAGTATATTAACCAATAGACCTTGTACATAATATACCAATCATAATGCTTTTCAGTATATAAATCCATCATCTTTGTGCTCCTTCCTCCTTATTTCTTCCCCTCTTTGACCATACCTAAAAAGGTAGTCACGGTAGAGGTCTCTCCTAGTCAACTTCCATTTGGTGCTGGACCTTTTCTGCGACAAGGTCATTGATATGTGCCAGGAGATTAGACTTGTCGACCGGTTGAGCTTCAGTGAGGGATGTGGAAGCATTATCTTGAGTAAGTGTGAGGGATGTAGAAGCTCCAGTTTGAGCTCACATGGAGGAGGTTTCAGCTAGGTCTTGAGCAGCAACTGGCTAGTTCACCTCCAAATCTCCTTTCAAGATTGGCATAGATGAGGTGAAGGGCACAATTGAGAGTCCTCTCCTCCTTTCGTCAGTTTCTTGAGCATGGCGTGCTCGTGCTGCATTATCTTCTATTATCATCAGCTCCAGTTCCTAGGAGCACAACATTAATCGATAGTCGGAAGAGTAACTGGTCCCAAGGGAGGGATGATGGGTTTTGTATACTGAAAGCATTTATTATAATGGGTATACAACGGTTTATTTCTCCTATCTATTAAACAAACTACGTGTATGAACAATGGTATCCTCTTATCTCACCGATAGGGACGATCATACGGCGTGTTGTAGATCGCAAAAGACAGTATGATCACTTGACCTAGTGAGATATAAACATGATCACAGTCGAGACAGCGTATGAGGATACGACTGTCCGGATGGCTGCGACATTGTCGGAATAAGTAGTCTGTCTTGGTTACTTGACATGCTGGTACGCAAGGGGTGGCGTATTGATGGACCGTTGAGATGTATTTGTCTGTCTGACATCATCAAATACAAGATCTCGTTATGATTGAGTCCAAACCCTAACGAAGGTTCAGGGGTTTGCACGGATTGACTGTTGCTTTGACTTGCCATGGTGGAGAGCCTAAGTAACGTGCTCGTATAACCGCATCTTGGGTAGCAGCGGTTCATGTAGTACTTCCTGAGACTGGGTTTAGGTATCCATATCCGAGTAATAGGATGGGGACATTCCCTGAGGAGCTCAATAACATTTATCGTGCCAAAGTCCTGCAGGCTGATTAAGTTCAGGCACGAGTGATAAGGTTTGAGTGGTACTACTCAGGAATTATAAGATATTAATTAATTGTAGTTAGAGCTTGTCAGAAGCTCCGATTAATTAATGAATGTCCGGTAACCTTAAATATGGGGATTCTCAATTAATGCAGCCCGTTCTCACAACGTGGTAATAAAGGGGTAGGTCAGTATTAATTCTGTGGTGAAAAAGAATTAATATTAATTAAATAATTGTGTCCTGGGTTGTGGACATGGGAATTAATTAATTTATAGGCCCACTTTATTATTTGCATTAGGTCCCAGGTCTCGCCCAAATAAATATGTTGAATTGAGCCCAGTAGCCCATTAAGGTTTATAAACCTAGGTCTATAAATAGCAGCTCTCTCTCATAAGTTGAAATAATCACAACACAGTTGAAAAACACTAAACCTATGAGAGAGAGAGAGGGGCGCCGATCCTGAGAGAGAAGGAGGAGAATTTTGATTTTGGTCCTGCTCAAACCACAGATCTACGGAGTCCTCACCAGTAGTAGATCTGAACAGCATTGGGATACAGATCTGAAGACCTGATCTGGAGAACAGAAATTCTAATTCTTTTCTTTATTTAATTTCTTATTTTATCTAGAAATTAGATTTATAATTTCTACTTCCGCAGATAAAAATCGAATTGCGTGATTGAATTAAAGTGGAAGTTCAACGCAAAAGATCGGAACAGAGACTACGGAATTACGGTAATTCTCAAACCAAAATATTGTATTAAATTCATTGGAGCATGCTAGGATTTATTATGCATTTAATTGTGCACAATATCCATAAATCGATCTGGTTCAAGTTGGTTTTGGTGATTAGGTTCACGGGAAAACCCTACAATTGGTATCAGAGCAAGGTTTCTGATTTATGGCTCTTTTGTGCATAATTAAATTCGATATGCATGTATGAATTTATTATTGTGGATGGTTTTTGTTCCTCGTGGCAACCCGTATGATTCAGCCCGCGGTGGTTTATCCGTGTAGGGCTGAATTAATTTTGTAAAATCACGAGAAAATCCGTTATTAGTGTAGATTTGAAAATTTGTAATAGAATAGATTATTCTGTAGTTTTATTTTTCAATATCTGTAATTGGACGGGTCGAGGACGAAGAACGAAGACGGAGCCGGCGGAGGACGACGGCGGGCGGCGGCAGGCAGCAGCCATGGCGCGCGCGAGGGACGCAGGGCTGCGCGCGCAGCGGCGCAGGGCGGTGGCGGGTGACTGGCGGCAGTGGTGGTCGTCGTCGGCTGATGCTGTCCCGTCACGGTGGCTCGTGTTTTTGGTGGTTTGTGCAATCCTGTGTAAACCCTAGGGTTTGCATTAGGGTTAGGGCAAATCATAAGATCACAAAGGGCTAAATCCCAAAAGATTTGGAGGTTGAAGATTTGAAGGCCCTTGAAAATTTGGAAAGATTTGAAAAGATTTGGCATTATCCAAATTAGATTCAAATTCAAATTGTAATAGATAGAATTTATTTTTCTATTTTTGTGGGGCCACGAGGAATTTTTTTTTTGTCTTAATTGTCCTCGTATGATATGTGATTTATTTATGTGCGCAATTACGCATGTGTAGATAATAGGAAAAACATGATTTATCGCTTGTATTATTTACAGCTTTCCAAGCATGCTTTTGTGATTAATTTCTTGTTGGATTATATTTTGGGAATTTTCGGACTTACATGCAAAAACTTGGGAAATATAATGACAAAAAAATTATATGTGCGCATAAAGAAACATTTTAAAAGAAAAATATTAAACGGATTTTTTAATTAAAATCAATAGACCTCCACAAAGCGGTCCTAGGCTGTAAGTGTATCTCTCGCTCTAGTAAACGTCTACGAGTGTAGCTTGCTAGTTCCCGGAGGCGCATGGGTACGGTTGTTGGGATTTCTAGACAAACAATTAAAATCATGTGAGTAGTGGGAGGGTTTTGCGTAAACGTCTACGAGTGTAGCTTGCGTAGATCTCTTTCCACAAGTATTCTATGATTGATTTAAATTATAGATAACAAAAGTTTTGAGGGCTGTGCGGTATGGTTACGTGCCATGCTAAACTGTCTCTTTTGGCCGGAGTTAAATTTGTGGTTAATCGCTTAGAAGCATCTTAGAATATAATGCAAGAATTGCATCCCTGTTCTTCAGAGATGGCTGGGTCTAAGGTTTTCACTAATTATTAATTTCTAGTGTCAAAAGGTTCCTGACATGGTAGTGAAATTAAATGGATTGGGGCTTAAAACCCACAGTTCTGGTCGAGGATGACATCGTAAACGTCTACGAGTGTAGCTTGCGGTGGGATCTCTTGGGCAATTAGTGGAAAACATTTGTATTTGATTTATGAAAAGGTTTTCAATGCATTTGTTTTTGAAGTTCTTCATGTATGTTCTTATTTAAGATTCTTATTTGTTTTCAGAAATGTCTATGTGTACTGTCGATCATATACTTGCTCTCAATCCTCTTACTAGTCCGAACTTTCCTATTTGGAGATACTGCATTGAGTATATCCTCCTGACTAAGAAACACATGTATGTTCTCACTATGATGCCACTTGAACCGCGTGACCATAGAGTTTCTAGACGTCAGAAAGAATTCTATGACAGATGGGTGGTATCTGAGGATTTTACCTAAAGGTTAATATCAGATAACTTGTCTAGAGAATTGAAACTGAAGTACATCAGCTATTTTAGCTATGTTGAGATCTAGATGGACTTGATGGCCACATATGGGAATGTGGAAAGAATTATCAGTTGTAATCTTGTCAGAGATCTTGTCTGCAAGAGAATGACTGAGGGTAGTTCGGTGACATTGCATGTGATGACGATGTGTAACATCATGAGTTGATTCACATGTAGAGGTGGATGTATCAACGATCGGGCCAAGATCGATATTATCCTGAACTCATTGCGACTTACTTTCTATGACTTTAAAAAGGATGTTGCTAGGAGAAGTGAGTACACTTTCAAACAGTTGATAACTGATCTCTTGGCGGAACAGTCCTATGTACCTTCATACCATTCTGAATTATCAGATCTGGTGCATGGTTTGAACACATTGAAAGATGTGGTCGATAACCAATGCAGGAGACTGGTTGATCGGAGAAGGTGTGCGAGAAAGTCTGGAGAAAGGGAGGTGGTTGAAGTCACTTCAAGTGAGAAAGCATGCGGAAGTAAAGGACAAGGTACGTCATTTGCATTTGTAACGGAAATATGTTTAGCATCGGTTTCTACTCATTCGTGGGTAGTGGATACTGGAGCTACTGATCACGTTTGTTACATTTTGCAGGGGTTCACACCGAGGAGGGTGTTGAAGAATGACGAGGTTACCATCTCAATGGGGAACGCAGCACAAGTGAGTGCAGCTGCCATTGGAGATTTCACTTTGTACTTTGATGATTCAGTTTTAATATGGAGAGATGTTTTGTACGTGCCAGATTTTTAACGAAATCTTATTTCAGTTTTCAAACTTTTTGTTGATGGATATTCAGTTATTTTTGATAGTGGTGTTTCTATCATTGGTAATAACGGTGTTATCTGTCGTGGAATGCTGAATAATTCTCTCTATATTGTTAACTGCTATCATAAGTCTTCCGCAAGCATTGCATGTAATTCATCCGTAATTGATAATCCTAGAAAGAGAAAACTTACTTCTTCTGATGAGGATCTTACATATCTCTGGCACTTGAGACTTGGTCACATCAGCTTGAAGCGGATTCAAAGACTTGCAGATGACGGTATATTGGACTTAGTCCGGGTTGTACCTTATCAAGTTTGCGAATCCTGCATCGAGGGCAAGATGTCTACTAGGCCTTTTAAGGCTAGTCAGTCTCGAGCAGAGGATGTGTTGGAGTTGATCCATTCTGACTTATGTGGACCGATGTCCACACAGGCTCGTGGAGGGTACGAGTATTTCGTCACTTTCATTAACGATTACTCAAGGTACGGATACGTTTACCTACTTCGCTACAAGTATGAATGCTTTGAGAAATTCAAAGAGTTCAAGGCTGAGGTAGAAGAGAAGGTCGGGAAAACTATCAAGTCATTGCGTTCTGACCGCGGTGGCAAATACCTCGGTAACGAGTTCCTGCAGTATTTGTCAGAAAATGGGATTACATCCCAATGGACTGCACCGGGTACTCCCCAGCAAAATGGTGTGGCAGAAAGAAGAAATAGGACTCTTCTAGAGATGGTAAGATCAATGATGAGTTATGCAAGCTTACCTATTTCGTTTTGGTGCTACGCATTGGAAACAGCGGCTTACGTGCTAAATGTGGTGCCTTCTAAATCAGTTCCTAAGACGCCTTCTGAGCTCTTTCTTGGTCGCAAATCGAGTTTGTGCAAGTTTAGAGTATGGGGCTGTCCGGCACACGTACTGTCGAAGGAACCTGATAAGTTAGAAAACAGGTCAAATGTAATGTTGTTTATAGGGTACTCCAGGCAAACGAAAGGTGGTTACTTTTACTGTCCTAAGAGACAAAGGGTGGTTGTTAGCACCAACGCCAAGTTCTTGGAGGACGAGTATGTGAGTAATCACAAGTCAAGGAGTGATATCGTTCTTCAAGAAATTGAGAACGAGAATGCAATTCCAAGGGAAGGGGAACGTGCGAATGTGGGTGCACCTGTGGGAGGTACAGTACCACATGCGCGTTCTTCAGTGCAAGGTGCAGAACCACAAGTTACTGCACCTACTACTGACACAACACCGATGCCTCGTCGTAGTGGGAGAGTTATTTTCCAGCCGGAAAGGTACATGTTCGTGGGTGAGTCTTCGGACTTGAGCCCGAAAGACGGACATGTAACTCTGACCCACTGACTTACGAAAAGGCAGTGCAGGCCAAGGATGTTGCCAAATAGCAAGTCGCCATGGATTCTGAAATAGAATCCATAACTGCTTTGGATGTATACGAGAAAACAGTTTTACCGGATGGCTTTAGGGCCATAGGGTGCAAATGGGTATACAAGAGAAAGAAAGGGGCGGATGGAAAAGTCACGACTTTTAAAGCCAGGCTGGTGGCAAAGGGTTATAGTCAGAAAGAGGGCATTGACTATGACGAAACCTTGTCACCCGTAGCCATGCTCAAGTCCATCCGGATACTCCTTGCCATAGCTGCGTATATGGAACTCGAGATATGGAAGGTGGATATCAAAACCGCTTTCCTAAACGGTTACCTTGAAGAAGGTAGGGACATCTATATGCAGCAACCCGAGGGTTACATATGCAAGGGCGAAGAACATCTTGTCTGGAAGCTTAAGAAGTCCTTGTATGGGCTTAAGCAAGCTTCGAGGTCGTGGAACTTACGTTTCAACGATGTGATTAAATCCTATGGATTTGCACAGTTGGAGAACGAAAGTTGTGTTTACCGACTTTGCGTCAGTGGGAGCGTGGTTTTCCTTGCACTATACGTTGATGACATACTTCTATTTGGAAACAATAAGGGAGTGATGTCGGAGATCAAGGTTTGGTTATCCAAACAGTTCCAAATGAAGGATTTGGGTGAAGCTGGCTACATTCTTGGGATTAAGGTCTCACGAGATCGTAAGAGAAGAATGTTGAGCTTATCCCATGCATCCTATGTGGATACAGTGATTGCCCGGTTCGACATGCAACTCGGCAAGAAAGGTTTGCTACCTTTCCGTCATGGCGTTCGTCTTTCCATTGGGCAGTGTCCTTAGACACAACAGGAGAAAGACGATATGAGTCTTGTGCCATACGCTTCAGCGGTGGGTAGTCTCATGTATGCAATGTTGTGTACCAGGCCTAATATTTGTTATGCCGTTGGCATGGTAGCAAGATATCAGTCTAACCCTGGACAGACGCACTGGACTGCAGTAAAGCATATCCTCAAGTACTTGAAGAGAACTAGGAATTTCTGCCTAGTTTATCAAGGTGAGGATTTGTGCCCTGTGGGTTATACGGATTCGGATTTCCAAGGGGACCAGGATGAGAAGAAATCGACCTCGGGATATGTGTTTACCCTGGGAGGTGGAGCTGTATCTTGGAGGAGCTCAAAGCAGAAATGCATTGCTGACTCCATCATGGAGGCGGAATATGTCGCCGCCTTCGAAGCCTCGAAAGAGGGGGTATGGCTCCGGAACTACCTTTTAGAGTTGGGTGTGATTTCGAGTTTGCTGAGGAGCATCACAATTTATTGTGATAACTCTGGTGCAGTGGCAAACTCAAAGGAACCGCGGTCTCACAGGGCAAGCAAACACATAGAGAGAAAGTACCATATCATACGAGAGATTTTATCGAGGGGCGATGTGCAAATTAAGAAGATTGACACTGCTGACAACCTTGCTGATCCATTTACAAAGTGCTTGCCGCAGAAGGTTTACAAAAGACATATTCGTGAACTGGGTCTGAGGTGGATGCCGATCACTGATAGTGGTTAACGAAATAGCAAGTTAGATAGACGGACTGTATACTTTGTAATAGCTTAGTTATGCTTTGAGTATAAGTGGGAGATTGATGGGTTTTGTATACTGAAAGCATTTATTATAATGAGTATACAACGGTTTATTTCTCCTATCTGTTAAACAAACTATGTGTATGAACAATGGTATCCTCTTATCTCACCGATAGGGACGATCATACGGCGTGTTGTAGATCGCAGAAGACAGTATGATCACTTGACCTAGTGAGACATAAACATGATCACAGCCGAGAGAGCGTATGAGGATACGACTGTCCGAATGACTGCAGCATTGTCGGAATAAGTAGTCTGTCTTGGTTACTTGACATGTTGGTACGCAAGGGGTGGCATATTGATGGACCGCTGAGATGTATTTGTCTGTCTGACATCAGCAAATACAAGATCTCGTTTTGATTGAGTCTAAACCCTGACGAAGGTTCAGGGGTTTGCACGGATTGACTGTTGCTTTGACTTGCTATGGTGGAGAGCCTAAGTAACGTGCTCGTATATCCGCATCTTGGGTAGCAGCGGTTCGTGTAGTACTGCCTGAGACTGGGTTTAGGTATCCATATCCGAGTAATAGGATGGGGACATTCCCTGAGGAGCTCAATAACATTCATCGTGCCAAAGTCCTGCAGTACTACTCAGGAATTATAAGATATTAATTAATTGTAGTTAGAGCTTTTCAGAAGCTCCGATTAATTAATGAATGTCCGGTAACCTTAAATATGGGGATTCTCAATTAATGCAGCCCGTTCTCACAACGTGGTAATAAAGGGGTAGGTCAGTATTAATTCTGTGGTGAAAAAGAATTAATATTAATTAATTAATTGTGTCCTGGGTTGTGAACATGGGAATTAATTAATTTATAGGCCCACTTTATTATTTGCATTAGGTCCCGGGTCTGGCCCAAATAAATATGTTGAATTGAGCCCAGTAGCCCATTAAGGTTTATAACCCTAGGTCTATAAATAGACTGCTCTCTCTCATAAGTTGAAATAATCACAACACAGTTGAAAAACACTAAACCTAGGAGAGAGAGAGAGGGGCGCCGATCCTGAGAGAGAAGGAGGAAAATTTTGATTCTGGTCCTGCTCAAACCACAGATCTACGGAGTCCTCACCAGTAGTAGATCTGAACAGCATTGGGATACAGATCTGAAGACCTGATCTGGAGAACAGAAATTCTATTTCTTTTCTTTATTTAATTTCAAATTTTATCTAGAAATTAGATTTCTAATTTCTACTTCCGCAAATAAAAATCGAATTGCGTGGTAGAATTAAAGTGGAAGTTCAAACACAAAAGGTCGGAATAGAGATTACGGAATTACGGTAATTCTCAAACCACAATATTGTATTAAATTCATAGGAGCATGCTAGGATTTATTATGTATTTAATTGTGCACAATATCCATAAATCGATCCGGTTTAAGTTGGTTTTGGCGATTCGGTTCACGGGAAAACCCTACAAGGGATTCTTATATTCAGTATCAGCTTATAGAATGAGAACACTAGCTCATCTCCTCAACTATTTCTCTAAAACTTGATGAAATGGCCCTTAGGTGGCTTCACATGTGGGAGGCCAGAGGTTTCAGTCTCTCATCGGAAAGCACTGATCTTCTTCAGCCTCTTCATTATCAGCTTGACGGAGGGCTGCCTTGACTTTGATTTTCTACCCATGCATTCATCAGCCCATATTTCCTCCGAACTCAAGTAAGTAAACCCCAGTTTGGTATAAAGAATTGAGCGCTCTTCGTGATCTAGCTGATTTGTGTAGAAATCGAAGATCCTCCACCTTCTGAACTCATCTTGTAGATCTAGGGAGTCTTTGACATATTTGGAGTATTTTCGCCTGATCTCCTTGTCCACGGTCTTCTCCACAGCTTTTCTTATGGATTAAGCATGCACAAAAATAACATCATTATCTTGGGCATAACAAGGAAGAGGAGTGCACCAACTTCTGATCCTCTGGACAGAAATAGAGCGATAAGGTAGCCCTTCTAGAGTAACCAGGTATTGTGCAAACTTGGATGTTGTCAGCGAATGGGGAAAGGGACGAGTTTCCCATGGGTGTACTTTCTTCATCCGCTCCAGAAGCTCTTCCTTAGTCTCCGACATTTGTGCCACCTCCTCATCATCATCAACACCAGCTCCATCAGCAGCAAGTATGGTTTTTCCTTTTTTTGATGAGTTGGGTTCGTCCGGGACTAACGTGCTCGCCTTGCCCTACACTGAATAATCAAACTTAGAAATTAGATTCTGCGGCACTAGTCCAGATGTGCCTGCGATCCCATGCGCTGCAGGCACCTCTACCAGTTGAGTCTACGACTTCACCAATTTTACCGGGGTGGTTGCTCGTACTTCTTCTCCAACAATAACATCAGCACAACCAGCATCCCCATACTCTATTTCCTATTCTGCTTTAGTATACTCATCCACCATCTTGAGAACATCATCATATTCTTGTTGAGTAATGGTGGCCATCAATTGATTGAAGGTTTCCTCAGGCAAGATATCAGTTTGGGTTGAGGCAGATTCACCGATGGTCAGCTTTTTCTGGATCTCTAGAAGGTATGTAGCAACAGCTTGTGAGGTGTGAGCCTTGCCTTTGATCCCCTTATAATCACGTAAACTGTCTGTTCTGTTTGGGGCGGCTTGTTCTGAGGCTCGGTGCCCTTGGGTGGGTTCGCTTGCCTCCCTCTCGTCCAAGTATTTTTTCCTTTGTTTGTCAAATATTCCATTAGGAACCCGTTCTTTAGCAGTTCTAGGACTTCTAGGCGTGGCGCCTGACATTTCTCCGTCTTGTGCCCGTGGTTGTTGTGGAAGTCGCAAAACTTCTTCGTATCGCGTGATTTTGGATTAGACTTCATTTTCACTGGCCACTTCACCGCGTTACCCCAGTTTTTGAGGACGTTATTGACCAAGTAATTTTGATCGATGCTCAGGTTGTATGGGACGCAAGCCATTTCATCGACCCTAGGTGTTTAGCTGTATGGGTGATCCCTTCTCGATCGTCGGTCGTTCCTATAGTCTCTGTGATCTACATGCCTCGACCACGAGGACTCGGGCCTCGATCGGTCTTGTTTTTGTGCCTCGGTGAGCTCAGCTGCTTTTTGCTCGTTCATACGAGCAATGCAATTTGGTTCGTCTTCTTCCCAATTTATTTCCACCCACGCCGGGTGAGCACCGAGTCTATGTTGTAGCATGGATGGCTGGTCAGATCGCAGTATCGCTTGGATGTGACGTCGAGGCCGTTCTTGAATGCATAGACCGCAGTATAAGGAGGATAATAGGGAATCGATGCGAGTATGCGGTTAAACTGCCCAACGTATGACCTCAACGACTCATCTTTCCTGATACACATATTGTTGAGTGCGTCAGACTCAGGGTGCTTGGCCACGCACCTGCATTTAGAGTACTTCTTTTTGAAGGCGTATTGTAGCTCCGAGAAGGTTGAAATGGAATTTTTTATTAAGTTGACAAACCACTGGAGTGTCGGGTAAGTGAGGCTGGACCCAAAATTTTTACAAATGCACGCTTCACGAAGATTCACCGGTACAGAGGTGGTCTACATCTTTTGCTTTTGAAGGGCGATATGATCCTCAGGATCTGTAGTGTCATCGTACAACGTGAATGACGGGGGAGCAAACTTCATCGGGATGTCTGTGTTAGTGATATCTGGATGGAAAATCGGTGCAACTGTCCCGAGGGATCATCGGGTCTAGGGGCAGAGCGCCTGGGATTCTGGTCAATAGGGACTCGAATAGAGACATGTGGGCTTCGAGGCATTTTTCGTATTCACTCCTCAAGTCAGGTAATTTCTCTTCATTGGTAGGGAGCCGGAGGGTTGGCTTTGTTCTAGCCCCACCCGAGGAGGTTTGCTCGGTATTCATCCCTCGCGGAGGATCGATGTCGACCACATTGTTGAGCTCGTTTGAGGTTCCTCCGCGGGTCAGTTTGCTTTCCACCGATCAAACCGAGCTCCTCGATGATTGGACGGCTCTTGAGGGCGTCCACCTCTCTGCGTAGCTGATGGTTTTCCTTTCGTAGCTCGTAATTCATGGCGTGTAGATCCATAACCCTACTATCCATTTATTTCATCTGGCGCTGGTTTTCTTCCATTTTCAAGCGAAATGGGCCAACGCTACGTTCACAGTTTCCGACGACATAGGCGGCATCCCCATCGCCTGTTGGGTTTGCCGGATTAATCTTCAAGGGGGATGAGCTCGATCGCGCCATTCGGTCCCTTGGGAAGGTCTCCAGTTCTCTCGTTGTTACCTTCCATTTAAACAGAAAACAAATTCCAAGGGCCCCATGGTGGGCGCCAAATATTGAGGTTTGATTTATCATGATAAATGGAGCCCTTAGAATTATTACAAAACAACAAGTAATAGCAAGAAAAATAGTCGATAATACCGAGTCAAAAAGTTACGACTCATAGGAAAATAAAAGGGAATGCGAATAAAATTATAATGGACTAAATTCGTGTGATAATTGAGAATTCTGACTAAAATTCGACAGAGTTACATCATAGTTGAGTAATGGGGAAAAAGATCTCGAAAAATGAGCCCTCAACCCCTATTTATAGACAGGATAGGGGAGGGAGCACTAGCTAACGGCGAACTCGTGCTCGGCATAAATTTCGGAACAGCTCCAGAATTATCGGTCTCGGTTAGGGTTTGCAATGATCATGCGCCGCCTGGCTTCCATGTGGAGTCTTGTCCTTCTCGCCATCGACCCTCAAACGTGGTCGGTGTCGAGGAGCTCTCAGGGTCGGCATCGATCTCTTGCCTTAGACGATTCTGAGTCTTTCCTATTCCGAGTGGGTTGTGACTTTTGGGTTGGTGGTTGTTTGGGCCGTCGAGTTTAGAGTGCCTGGGCCTGGCCCCAACAAAACTTATGCTAGAAGTTAAATAACATGGATAACAACAATTCTACGTATGATGTATCATTAGGGATGTCAATTTAGCCCGAAATCCGTGGGTTGACCCAATTAACCCGAGCCAAAATGTGGGTTAGATTTAGATATTTTAATTTGAAAGGACTTTTAACCGAATAGCCCGAGACCTAATAAAAATTTAGCCTGAAAACCGACAGGTTGACCCAGTTAATTATTTTATTAATTTTTTATCATAATTATATTAGCAGAACTTGCGTATAATGTTCAGTACATATTTGTTTTTAAGTTACATAATATAAATGGTTTATAATAGATAATTAGATCCTTAAAAACTTTTTTTTTTATCATGAAGTTAACATATATTTACATATTGGTAAAATAATAATATAATATCTGTGTAATATATAAATGTACGAATATATAAAGATTGTGATACATTTGAATTTAATTTTTAGATAAAATAAATATTTTATACATATTTTATTTGGATAAATAGGGAAATATATAACTATTTTTCACAAATTAGAAAAAATATATATATCACAATGTTTCTCTTAGGAATTATATCCCAACTTTAGTTCCATTAGGGGATTCTCAGTTGTTACGTGTCGTGTCACGTGTGTGATGATGTGATGTTAAATTGTTAACTTACTACCACTTTGCACCACATTAGCACTATGTAGGGTTGACCTGACAATTTTATTTTTAAATTAAGAGTATTATTGTTAATACATTCTAATTTAATTATTAATGTATATTTATTATTATATTTTATTCATTCCAATATTTTTTATCTTTGATTGAATTATTACTATTTAAATTATTATGTGTTATTATATATGTTTATTTGTTTATTTTCTTCACTAAAATATTATTAAATAATAAAATGTATTTTCTTCATTAAAAATAATGAATATCTAGTTGAAAATTAAATATATTATTAAAAATAAATATATTTATTTTTAAATTAATGCCATAATTTTTAATAATATTTTAATAAAGAAAACAAATATTCATCTTTTCTTTAAATATATTTATTTTTAACTTATACTTTTATTAGTTTATAATATTCTAGTGAATTAAATAAAAAGCGATTGTTTTATGAATGAAATAAAATAAATCGAATTAAACATATATATATATATATATATATATAATTGTAAACAAATACTTTTATTTCTAATATTATTTAAATAACAAAAATAAATTAAATATATAATATTAATTTAAATCGAAACATTTAATTGAGAACTAAAAATATTATTAAACAAACTAAAATATAAAAATAAAATACATTATCAAAATATAATATATTTAAAAATATTTTTTAAAAATAAGATTACCATGTCATCGCCACATGGCACTGATGTAGCACCATACAACAGTGTCAATACCACATCAATATTAAGTGAAATTTAACATCTGAGTTGAGTTCGTGAATGAATTCAATAATAAAACTAAAGTTGGATATAATTCCCTAACAGAAAAAACAATAAGATATATTTTCCTAACTTGTGAAAGTTAGAATATATTTCTCTATTTTTCCTAATTTATTATTTAAACTATTATTAAAGTGAGAATATTTTAATGAAATGAAATGATATTAAAAAAAATTATAATAAAAAATAATTCACAAATATATCGCCAAACAAGCTAGCCCAAAAACCAATGAATTAAGTTAAAGTTCAAGATTTTTTAACTCAAAAAATTTTAGCCTGATTAACTCAAATCGAACAAATCGCAACCCAATAGCGAATTTATGGATTGGCCCAATTAACATCCTTATGCACCATCATGTGGCATAGTAGTACTTTGCAGCAGCAGCTCATCCAGATCCCATAACTGTATCGAATTGGTTGAAAACATTACAATTTACACAACATATAACCGAACACACACACACACAAATATATATATATATATATATATATATATATATATGGAGTGGATCACATACTAAAAATTAGTTTGTACTAAATAGGAATAAATCTATACCATTCATCTAAAATAATTAATGGTTGAGATTAAAATATTTTCCCAGATTTTATGCTTTTTTGCTTTATAAATCATGCTTAATTGAATTAAGCACGATTTATAAAGCAATTAAGCACGGACGGAAATTATGCTTAATTTTTTAATTATTTATGCTTTAATCTCAACCATTGATGCTATCAATCCAATGACTGAGATTCATTCCTATTTAGCACAAACTTTAATTTTAGCACATGAGGGAATCTATATATATATATATATATATATATATATATATATATATATATAATAAATATAGAGAGAGAATGGATAGTGTAAAAAAGAAATCATCCTATAAGAAAAAAGAATGAATCTTATCATTAGATCTAAATAAATCAATGATTGATATACAATCAAGCAACAATTAAAACACAATCGAGCAATTGCTTGATTCTATTTTACTTGTTGCTTGATTAATATGATACTTGATTGTGTTACAATTGCTCCTATATCAACCATTGATTTACTGAGATCTAAAGGATCTGATTCATTCTTTTTTTTCACAGAGAATTTTTTCTCACATGATCCGCTCCCGAGAGAGAGTTGATATCATGTTAAAAGTTATTTTGTATTAAATATGAATGAATCTACATCATTCATATAAAAAACAATAATGATTGAGATTAAATATTTTTTTTAATATTTCATATTTAATTACTTTATAAATCATGCTTAGCCAGTTAACCAAGATATATAAAATAATTAAGCATGACTTATGAAAAAATTACGCACTCAAGAAAATTATGCTTAAATTTTCATTCTTTGATACTTTAATATCAATCATTGATGCTATCAGTCAAATGGTTGAGATTCATTGTTATTTAACATAAGCTTTAATTTTGATCCCATATATATATAGGGTGTGGATCTTATGCTAAAAGTTAGTTTATGCTAAATAGAAATGAATTACACAATTCATCTAGAAATATCAATGATTGAGATTAAATTTTTTTTCCAGATTTCATGCTTAATTGTTTTATAAATCGTGCTTAACGAATGAAAATTATGCTTAATTTTTCAATATTTGATGTTTTAATCTCAACCATTAATACTATGAATCTAATAACTGAGATTATTTTTATTTAGCACTTATCACAACTCTCTCTCTCTATATATATATATATGAGAGAGAGAGAAAGAGATTTTCTGACCTTAAGTATATGATAGTCCAATATGCTGGCAAGGAACTTTTTATCATGGGAGGAAGCTGAAACCAAAATATGAATGAATGTGAGATGAGAGCAAAGTGAAGTTGATTATGTGGGAATCAAGTCATACATACCAAAACAGTCCATATGCAAAGAATTCTCCACAATAGATTGAATTATTGTATTGGGCAGTATACCTACCAGCCTACAAATGCAAACACAAAATGAATTTAACTGGATCCAAAGAATACGAGTTTCCTACTTCTACTTGACGCACCTGATTAGTCCATCCTTGGAACCACTTACTACTCTATCCTCGTCAATCTTCACCAACCCAACCACGGAGTTGGGACACAGTCCAACAAAACTATCACTAATCATTCAAACTCATCCATCAATCAATTTTATCTTTCATCTCAAACGTGTACAATAATTGTAAACCGAAAACCCACAGCAAGAAACAAGTCTTACCTGCAATCCTCGAAGAATCCCCATGAATACATCAATAGAGCTCCAGACGCTGTTCCACATGTAACATTTCTACCATTCTAGTAGTTAAAAAAAAAAAAACTAAAGAGTTGGTATACCACATAATTTAATAATTTTAAAAAAAAATTAAGCAATTTCTCACACACACGTACCTTCATGATCACAACAGAAAGTAGTGGACGGGTTGAGCGATTTGATCGAGTTTCAACCTGGAATACATAAGAGTAATAAATGACCAAATTAAATGCTAAAAGAAAGTAAAACAACACACCTGGTTGCTTCTTAAATCATTAACAGACAAAGTGCCATCCCAACTGTGCATTAAAACAAAAATGGTAATGGCAGTCAGTAAAATGAGTGTAATAACAAACTTTGTTATAATGTTATACATGGAATGCCAACCAATATAAGTAGATAGACAGTGACACTCAAAAGAGAAATCGTAAACAAACCACATTTTTAAGAACAAACCTAGTCGCGAGCAGTTTCATGGAGTCTGGTGCAAATGTCATATCTGAAATACAACCTTCATGAACTTGAAAAATGCTGCTGCAGTAACGCATTCTACTATCCCATACCTGGTTCACAAAAATCGCAAGTTTATGATTCAGATTCAGCACTCAACAACACAATTCAAAATGGCAAAAGTTATACCAGATCTCACCTTAATACAACCGTCAATATCGCCGGAAGCAACAGTTGATTCTGTCAAGTTAACCATTCGATTTACAGCACAAGACCTGAAATTCTGGTTTCAAGTTTACATCCATCATAAATAATCTGTTAATTTATTTGTTGGAAAACCCACCCATGACCAAAACCAGGACGGATCATTGTGATACCAGTTTCTACGTCGGTTTTATGAATGGGACCATCTAGAGACGCCGTAAGTATTGCTAAAGTAGGAAAAATTTTCAATGTGAGAGAAAAATCAACGAAAAACGCAAACACAACGAAACAATTGATAAATTACCACGCCCTCTTCTGATGAAACAGAGACTGCTGCATGGATGGTAATGAGCTCGAACATTCAGCACCCTGAGAATTAGCACGATTTAACTATTGCATAACATAACACTGAGAAAGTGAGAATTTTGTTGAGAAAATTGTTACTCTTGTGGCGGAGCTTCAGCAGCATAGCGATACCTATTGCCAAAAAGGGAAAAATAAAAAAATTGATAATAACTCTATTCATCGCATGAAGAATCTCAGAGGTGAAGGCGAACTCACAGCCCGATGCGGCCATCTAGGAAACAGGTGGCGACGAGATTAGTTGATGGATGAAAATCGAGACTAACTGAACATTCCTCAAACTCGATCTTCATTTTCATTCTATAAACTAGATCAAAACATGTGACAGAAACTATAATCAATTTCAAAAGAACCCCACAAGCCTTCGATTCCGAAGAATACACATAACATAAATTCTATACGAATAGGAATAATAGCAAACATACCAAAAAGTCAAAATCCAAACCTTTGATTCCCAAGAATACTAAAATCATAATATCTTAATACGACGGCAGTACCTATTTATTCTAGAATATAAATTCCTTATCTATCTAAAAATAATATATAATAGATATAGATATAGATATCAAATCATAAACTTATATAAATATGTTAGATATCGATTATCCACCATAAATTCGGTTGTGTCGGGTTCGAAATCATTAATCAACCCTCACCCGACCCGAAATCCGGTCGGTTGGGCCGGGTTTGACCCGAGTTTTGCACAAAAAAATGGTTTCCATTCCCCCAAGCTATAGACTTATAGAGTTATAGTGTATACCTTTGGTGTTGGGCGTGCAAACAGAGCACTAGCAGCGCACAGGCGAGTGGACGGAGGGCGTGCACGCAGGGTGGCTGGGTACGTGTGCTGGAGGTGGCTGTGGCCGGCGCAGGGACGGCAGGGTGGTGCAACACGCAACCGTGCAGGCTGCAGCACAGCAGCAGCGGTGAGCCGCGAGGGGACGGGACACAGGCTGGCAACGCGAGCGCGCAGGGAGGCGAGGACGGCAGGCTGGCCGCGGGAGGATGACGGCGGGTCCGAACAGAAGGCGAAGGGGGTGACGAGTCCGGGCAGGGAGAATCGGCGCTCAAAGCGTGAAATTGAATAATAAGGGTTGGGATTTTAGTTTTATGTATTTAGATAAATTAGTATTATATTTTATG
Organism: Plectranthus barbatus; assembly: GCA_026898455.1. Classification (NCBI taxonomy): domain Eukaryota; kingdom Viridiplantae; phylum Streptophyta; class Magnoliopsida; order Lamiales; family Lamiaceae; genus Plectranthus; species Plectranthus barbatus. Next base: position 157,270 of record JAPKLW010001676.1, read on the forward strand.
AGTTATATTAATTTTATTAATAAATATGTATGTATAATATTTATACATAATATATCCGTAGTCATTTTATTTTATTTCATAATTTTATGTAATTTATATGTCAGGAGTTATTTTTTACTTTGTAGTAATATATATTTTATAGTATTTTATTTTTTCTAATAAAATTAATTTGCTAGAATTTTTGTTAATAATTATTGCAATTTTTTTAAAGAGATAAAAAATAAAAGTTCATGATTTTGAGTTTTGGTCAAAATATAATTATCAATATTATATATTAATATATAATATAAATTATTTTCTATACTATACACCTAGTAAAAATAAAATGAAGTACTATATCAAGCACTTCGAAGCTTAAAATACAAAATTATTTCATTAAAGATGTAAATTTAGCGTGTCCAAAGAGCTAAGGATGCCGGTTCATAGAAAAAATTAATAAATATAATATTTAAATTAAAAGTGACAAATACAATTTTTTTAGATTCTTATAATTATTTATTGTATATATACTCCCTCCGTCCCGCATTATTAGTCCCAGTTTCCATTTTCGCCCGTCCCACCAATTAGTCTCATTTCTTTTTTTGGTTAAAAATTAAGATAAATTAAAATTAATAATTTAAACCTAATTAAGCCTAAAAGATTAAATTACCCCTCAACCCTAAAATCATTACCCTCACCCCCCATCCAGCCGACACTCATTTCTCTCAAAAATTCTCTCTTCTATTCTCTCAACGGCGGCACCTCCCCTCCCCTCCTCCCCATCCCAAATCGCAGTCCAACTCGACGGCGTTAATGGCACGATCTTTGAAACTCGCTCTCCATCTCCACCACTACATTCTCCTCCCTCCTCACCACTTTCTTCTCTCTCCTGACACTCCTCATCCCTACTCCTCTTCCAGCCGCCACCTCTTTAGTGGCGTCGGTTCCAAACTCAAGCTGTGAAGTTGAGTATGGCTTTGCTTCCCTGGAGCTTGAACGCCGCCCAGTTGTAAGCTCTGGCTCGTTCCACCTCGGTGTCAAATGTCTCTAGCCATACCCGAGTCCTCTTCCGATTGGGGTCGCGTAGCTCCGCCGTGTACTTCTCCTACCATGATTTTTTTCTCTCTTCCCTTCACAAAAATTTGATTCAGCTTTTTCCCATGAATTTTGGCCTCCAGCTACTCACATCAATATTTTTGCCCTTTTGGTAAATTGTAAAAATTGTAATCCATTCATTATCATTTAATACATTATTAAATTATTAAATTTTGGTGAATATTGGTTCCTGTGCCAAACCATATGGGACTAATGGTGAGGGACAGAGGGAGTATATAATATAGACTATATTATAATAGAAGAAATGCTATATAAAATAAAATAATAAAATATATGTTGAAGTGATATTTTTGGCGGGAAAATAGCAAAATTATAATATAATGAAACTATTTTCTTTTAATATAATATATATAGATATATAGATTGTATTAGTTATTATTATTTATTTGTTATATTATATGATAAATTAAATTTATATATATTATTATTTTGATCCAGTTGGGTGGCACTCAAACCCGACCCGCCATAAAATCTCACAATTAATTGGGTGATATTTTTCAAGCTAAAACCCGATCCGCCCATGGCAGACCCTTCCTAAATTCATCAATTTAGATAGGTTTTTCAGGTTTAATTCGGGTCTTGCATGCTCCTATGAAAATTTTAGGTGTGACAAATCGTGTTGATCGGATCCTTATCGTGTCGATCCGTTAAGATCAAATTCGTATCCGATTCGATAAGAAAATATTAAACCCGTATCCGAATCTGATCCGATCAGATACGAAACCGATAAAAATTCAATCCGATTAAAATCTGATAAATAAAAAATTATCTAATATCTGGTTAAAAATATAAAAATATGATAATTGATATATTAATTATTAAATTTTAATAAATAAATTAAATAAATATTTTTTTTTATAAAATTCTTATCGGATTATCTGAATCCGATCCGATTAACGGATTATCTGGTCCGTCCATATCTGATCCGAATTTTTCGTGTTCTTATCATATCAATCCGATAAAAATCTAAATTCTTATCGGATCAATCTATATTTATTAGAGTTAGTCTTGTGAGAGACGGTCTCTCAATTTTTTTGTGTGAAACGGATCCCTCTAAGATCCATTTTATAAAAACACGGATATTAAAAAAACCACATACTCTCACAAACCATCTCTCCCAGCCCCAACATCCACATCGCTGGCAAGTATCGGCGACAACGTTGCCTCCCAACTGCTCCCTCGCGCTCTACTTTCCTGCGTACACCGTCGGCAATAAGTGTGAAAAAGCAGTGTGAATGGATGTGAAAAAGCAGTGTGAATGGATGTGAAAAAGCAGTGTGAATGAATGTGAAAAAGCAGTGTGAAGCAGTGTGAATGGTGAAAAAAAAAAAGGTGGCAGTAATCAATAAGAGTTGGTGAAGAATTTGAAAACACATACGGTCTTCAAATTGGTGTGCTTCACCCTCTCTATAAATAGAGGCATGATTCTTCACCTCAAATCATCCCAACAGAGAGAGCATCCCACATCTTATTTAGCTTCTTTTCTCATTTCTTTTGTTTCTCTTTTTGTTTGTAGAAAGAGAGTGTTACTCCTAGTGCAAGATATAGTAAAATAGGTCTATACTTGTATTAGAGAGTGAGTGTTGTAATTCCTTTCATAGTGATATTTTCTCATAGCCTTGTCCGTGGTTTTTCTCCCGTCTTGGGAGTTTTCCACGTAAAATCTTGAGTGTCTTAATTTTCGCACTTATTAAATTCATCTACCAAAATATGTCATCAATCAACGCTTCCGCAGCGCATACCACCTAACAGTGTTATCAGAGCGAGGATAAGGGTGTTTATTATCTGCTTATCGTATGCTCTGTGTTTGCCACTAAAAGTGGATCCTACGCATCAGAAAATAAGTTAGATTAATTTTTCATCCTTCGGGATTCGTCAAGTATTGTTCACCACTTGGTGTTGTCCGGGTGAAACGATTGTCACGATGGCGGCAAAATTTGATATTGTGAAGTTCAATGGAAATAATTTTTCATTGTGGAAGATGAAAATTAAGGCGGTTCTCAGGAAAGATAATTGTCTCACGGCAATTACCGGAAGGCCAACGGAGATTACTGATGACAAGAAATGGGAAGAGATAGATGGTAATGCTATTGCCGATTTACACTTGGCATTAGCGGATGAAGTTCTTTCCAGTATTTCGGAAAAGAAGACAGCTAAAGAAATTTGGGATACTCTGACGAAGCTGTACGAGGCCAAATCGCTACACAATAAAATCTTCTTGAAAAGGAGGCTTTACACCCTCCGGATGTCAGAATCCACATCGGTTACCGAGCATATCAACGTTCTAAACACCCTATTTGCTCAACTCAGTTCATTGGGTCATACGATAGGGTCATCTGAACGTGGGGAATTGCTGCTCCAGAGTTTACCTGATTCCTACGATCAACTCATCATCAATCTGACAAACAACTTGCTGACAGATTGTGTTGAATTTGAAGATCTTGCGACAGCTATTCTTGAGGAAGAAAATAGACGCAAGAGTCGGGATGACAGAGTGTTGAGTTCGCAGCAAGCAGAAGCTTTGTCAATGACGAGAGGGAGAGCCCCGGAACGTGAATCCAGTGGGAGTCTAAATCGTAGCAGATCAAAATCACGGAGCAGAAGAAACGATAAATGCTACGGTTGTGGCAGGCGAGGACACCACAAAAGTGAGTGTTGGAAATTCAAGAAGAATGATGATTCCAAAGGAAAAAGGCCAGAGAATGCTCAGGCAAGTGTAGCGGAGAACTCAAGTGATGGTGAAATTTTATCAAGCGAGGCTTCAATATCTGCAGGCGGCCGACCGAGGTTTGACGACGTGTGGTTGATTGATTCCGGAGCAACATGGCATATGACTTCTCGTAGGGAATGGTTCTATGATTATGAACCGGCCCCTGGAGGATCTGTGTACATGGGTAACAATCATACCTTGGAGATCGCGGGTATTGGTACTGTCAAAATTAAGTTGCATGATGGTACTGTTCGCACCATTCAAGGAGTTAGGCACGTAGACGGCTTGAAGAAGAACTTATTGTCTATTGGACAATTGGATGATCTTGGCTGTACGACCCATATAGAGAATGGAGTCATGAAGATCATCAGAGGCGCGCTTGTTGTGTTAAAAGCAGAAAAGATCGCATCTAATCTTTATATGCTTAAAGGTGATACGCAGGAAGGAGCATCGGTGTCGGTGGCATCGACAGGTTCGGCAGAAGAGATGACGATGATGTGGCATCGAAGATTGGGCCACATGTCTGAGAAAGGTCTCAAGGTTCTCTCTGACCAGAAGTTACTTCCAGGACTTACAAAGGTAATTTTACCCTTTTGTGAGTATTGCATCACGAGTAAGCAGCACAGGGTGTCGTTTGGTCGCTCTGTAAGTCGGAGCAAACATATCCTGGATCTGATTCATTCAGATGTTTGGCAAGCACCGGTTATGTCCCTCGGAGGAGCAAAGTATTTTGTGTCTTTCATCGACGACTATTCGAGGAGATGTTGGGTGTACCCAATTAAGAAGAAGTCAGAGGTGTTCGAAACTTTTAAAGTTTACAAGGCGCGGGTGGAGCTTGAGTCCGAAAAGCAAATCAAGTGCCTGAGGACTGACAATGGAGGAGAATATACAGCTGATGAATTTGATAACTTCTGTCGGTCAGAAGGTATCAAAAGACAGTTCACAACAGCATACACTCCGCAACAAAATGGAGTGGCAGAGCGGATGAACAGAACGTTGCTGGATCGAACCAGGGCAATGTTGAGTAGTGCGGGCTTGGAAAAATCATTCTGGGCCGAAGCAGTCAGATTCGCCTGTTATGTGATCAATCGGTCTCCTTCGACTGCAATTGATCTGAAGACGCCTATGGAGATGTGGACGGGTAAGCCAGTTGATTATTCTAAACTGCATACATTTGGAAGTGATGTGTATGTGATGTACAATTCGCAAGAAGTCACAAAGTTGGATCCAAGATCCAGGAAATGTGTATTCTTGGGCTACGCTGATGGGGTGAAGGGGTATCGCTTGTGGGATCCCACTGACCGCAAGCTAGTCATCAGCAGAGATGTGATATTTGCGGAAGACAAAACGCAAATAGTGAGTTTTGACAGCACTGAAAAGGGTCCGGAGACCACACCAGAGGTGGAAAAAAGTCAAGAAAGAATCGTGGATTCTTCTGAAGCAGAACCAGAGCACGCAGAGGGTGAGGCAGCTGAACTTCGCCGGTCGACTCGACAAAGGGAGAGGCCAGCTCATTTCAACGACTTTGTTGTAGAAATGAACAGTGCATATTGTCTTCTATCAGAGGATGGAGAGCCAACAACTTTCCAGGAAGCATGCAGAAATGCAGATGCAGCTCTGTGGAGGATTGCGATGGAGGAAGAGATCGAGGCCTTACACAGAAATCAGACATGGGATCTTGTTCAGTTACCACAAGGGAGGAAGGCCATTGGAAACAAATGGGTCTACAAGATCAAACGTGATGGTAATGATCAAGTGGAACGGTATCGTGCTCAATTGGTGGTGAAAGGATACGCTCAGAAAGAAGGAATTGACTTCAACGACATATTTTCCCCGGTGGTTCGTCTTACAACGATCAGAGTGGTCTTGGCAATGTGTGCGTCATTAGACTTACACTTGGAGCAGTTGGATGTGAAAACTGCATTTCTTCATGGAACGCTTGAAGAAGAAATTTATATGTTACAGCCTGAAGGTTTTACTGAAACAGGTAAAGAGAACTTGGTTTGCAGGTTGAACAAATCTCTGTATGGTCTCAAACAGGCGCCGAGATGTTGGTACAAGAGATTTGATTCCTTCATTATGAGCCTTGGGTACAATAGATTCAATGCAGACCATTGCAGTTATAGCAAGAGGTTTGGTAAGAATAATGATTTCATTATTTTGCTATTGTACGTGGATGACATGTTGGTTGTAGGCCCCAACAAAGATCAGATCCAAGAATTGAAGGCCAAGTTGGCTAGGGAGTTTGATATGAAGGACCTTGGACCAGCAAACAAGATTCTAGGGATGCAAATTCACCGAGACAGAAGTAGCAGGGTTATCTGGCTTTCTCAGAAGAACTACTTGAAAAAGATCTTGCGACGGTTCAACATGCAAGATTGTAAGCCAGTTTCTACCCCTTTCCTTGTTAACTTCAAGTTATCCTCAAAGATGAGTCCTAGCAGTGAAGAAGAGAGGATGGAGATGTCTCGAGTGCCGTATGCATCAGCGGTGGGCAGTTTAATGTACGCGATGATTTGTACAAGGCCGGACATTACACAAGCAGTGGGAGTGGTGAGTCGATACATGGCAAATCCAGGCAGGGAGCACTGGGAAGCAGTGAAGAGGATTCTGAGATATATCAGAGGTACCTCAGATGTTGTTTTACGTTATGGAGGATCGGAATTCACAGTCAAAGGCTATGTAGATTCAGATTATGCAGGTGACCTTGATAAAGGTAGATCCACTACAAGAAATGAACCATCACGTAGCGTTCATCGAGATGCTGCTGGTTGACGGCCTACGAGTAAAACCGAGAGAGGGAGTTGGCGGCACCACAGAAAGTTGTATACATGCATTGTTCCACTTCGTCGTCATGTCGAATTTTATGTTCTTCGCCATTTGCAAAACATAACAAAATCGATTGTTCTTGCTTCGATTGTGCGGAAAGGAACCTAGACTGGTCGACGGTGCGTGCGTACTTCTCGAATAGAAACAAATACTTCATCGAGATCGCCGCCTTCTCATAGATTTTTATTCTGACTCAGATTGCAGAGCACCCATTCCAATTCCGAGAAAACCCTCGAATTCAGTAGTAAATTCTGCAAACTCCCTTGCGAGAGTCGCTCTTGCAGACCGAAGATTTTCAATATCCTTATCCTCCTCTCTTCCGTCGTCAGATTTTATGAGAGGAAAATTCATTGTGTTTGGGGCAAGATTTTTGAAGAATTGGGAAAATCTGAATAATTAGGGGTAAGGAAAATTTATTAATTTAAATTATATTTAAAATTAGTAACTAAAAGATCCAATTAAACTAAACGAATAGGTTTAGATCCGTCTTACCATAAAAAATGATGAGAGACTGTCTCATACAAGACTTTGCCTATTTATTATTATTGAGCGAATTCGTATTGAGTTATCGGATCATGTAAAAAATAGACACCCCTAAAAAATTTATAGTTAAATTGAAAATCTCCAACTTCACAAATCGCGGCGGGTATGGGTGACAAAAGCAATGACAGGAGAAAATTTTGTATAAATTCGCAATCTACGAACCAAACTTATGTACATTGTGGGCTCCATTATTCTAATAATATCTATATATATATTAAAACAAAACCGGGGGACAAATATGTAAAATACCGTAAAATAACTAAAATATAGTTGATATAATAACCATAAAGTAACTAACATACATATATAAATATATTGTAATAGATATTCCC